>JAGXJF010004052.1:0-83657 GCA_019208055.1 Stipa capillata | reverse complement strand
CTGTTGGAAATATGCCCTAGAGGCAATAATAAATTGTTATTATCATATTTCTTGTTCATGATAAATGTTCATACTCCATGCTATAATTGTATTAACTGGAAACATAATACATGTGTGGTTTTATAAACAACACCGTGTCCCTAGCAATGCCTCTATCTGGCTAGCTCGTTGATTAAATGATGGTTAAGGTTTCCTAATCATGGACATGTGATGTCGGTTAATAACGGGGTCATGTCATTAGGAGAATGACATGATGGACAGACCCAAATTAAGTTAGGCAATTCGATCACGTCACAAAGTTCATATTGCATAGCTTTCCATTGTTAAATGTTCCGATCCTTAGACCATGAGATAATGCCACTCCCTGGTACCGGAAGAATGCTTTGGGGGCATCAACCGTCACGCCGTAACAGGGTGATCATAAAGGTGTCTTTCAGGTATTTCGGAAAGTACTTGTTGGGTTGCATGTATCGAGAGTGGGATTTGTCCATCCATGTGACAGAGAGATATACTCTGGGCCCACTCGGTAAAGCACATTCTGTATCGCTTGCAAGCATGTGACTAAAGAGTTGGTCACAGAGGATGTGGCATTACGGAACGAGTAAAAAGTACTTGCCGGTAACGAGATTGAACTAGGTATGGTGATACCGACGATCGAATCTCGGGCAAGTAAAATATCGCGAGACAAAGGGAATGGAATATTCGACATCGTGGTTCAACCGATAAATGATATTCGTTGAATATGTGGGAATCAATATGGACATCCATGGTCCCGCTATTGATTATTGATCGGAGAGGTGTCTCGATCATGTCCGCATATTCCCGAACCCGTAGGGTCACACACTTAAGGTTCGTTGACGCTAGGGTATAAAATGAGATATTAATATGGTGAGACCGAAATTTTGTTCGGAGTCTTGGATGGGATCCAGGACGTCACGAGGAGCTCCGGAATGGTCCGGAGATACAATTTCATATATGGGAAAGTATTTTTAGGGTTTCGGAAAGGTTCGGGAATTTTCCGGCAGAGTTCCGGAGAAGTTCTAGAAGGTTCCGGAGGGTTCTAGAGTAGGGCCCACTTATCTCGGAGGGGTCCACATGGACCAAGGGTACTGCATGAACAGTACACACATGAATAGTGTTGCGTGAACAGTAACCCCCCAAGGGATAAGATCAAATCCCTTAAAAATAGGAGATAAGATCGAAAGGGGAGGCTTTACTTGGGGGAGGGTACTGTTCACGCGCGTACTGTTCACGGGTACTATTCCTCCTCCTCCAAGTTTCCTCCTCTATATAAAGGAGGGGAGGGGCAGCCCTCCGGAGAGATCCATCCCAGCCGCCGCCTCCCTCTCTCCCATCTCCTCTCTCTCGTGCGCAGCGCTTGGCGAAGCCCTGTCCGCGGAGAAACCCCACCACCTCCACCACCATGCCGTCGTGCTACCGGAGTTGATCTCATCTACCTCATCTCCCGCCTTGCTGGATCAAGAAGGAGGTGACGTCTTCGAGCCGTACGTGTGCATATCTCGGAGGTGCCGTTCGTGCGGTGCTTGATCGGTTTGGATCACGAAGGGAACGTGATCGCGAAGAAAGTACGACTACGCCAACCACGTTCATTAGAACGTTTCCGCTCGTGTTCTACAAGGGTATGTAGATCTAATCTTCTCGTTACATGCATCTTCCTAGATTAGATCTTGGCTTTTGTTCGCTCTCTCGTAGGAATTTTTTTTTGTTTTCTATGCTGCGAATCCCATCAGCTTCTATTTACTAGCTATATCTGCATGCTTGTGTGTTCTTAGATATATTCCATTTATCTGTGATAGATCACCTTCTCACCTGTCATGCTTGTGTGTTCTTAGATATATTCCGTTTATCTGTGATAGATCATCTTCTCACCTGTATTAGCATAGCTGTGTCATAGTTGCTATAGATCATATCTCTTTCCTGTCTTAGCTACCTGTTACACAGCTGTTTAGTTTGCTCATCTGTTTCTAAGTCTTCAGCTTAGCTGTGTTAGCTACCTGTGTTATAGCTACGTATTAATTTACACGTCATATATTGCCTGTGCTGTTCACCTGTCACATAGCTAACTTATCCTTGCAACTAACTAAGACTTAATTTGATAAACTAAGTTAAAAGAAGTGAATTTAATTAGCCTCCTATTCACCCCCCTCTAGTTGGCACCTTCGGTCCTTTCAGTTGTTTTATGTGTCCCAGACTATTTGATGGTGCCCCGGAGTATCCGAACATGCCTTACAGAATAGGGACCAGAATCTCCTAGGAGGTCACACTAGGGATTTCAAATCTTTGTTTCAATCCAGAGTGTCTAGAAATTAGATTGGAGTATCCGGACAAGTGAAACAGCCAGTTCGTTCAGAGTCTCTAGAGAAGTCACTATGGAAATTTCAATTCTTTGTTTTAGTCCGAGTGTCTGGACATTTTGCCGGAGTATCTGGACACCTGAAAGTTTCCAAGGTCAGAGTCTCCGGAGGTTTGGCTCTGGGGATCTCATTTCCTGTCTTCTGTCCAGAGTATCTAGATTATTTAGCCGAGATCTCTAGGCAAAGACTCTAACTGCCTTCTAACTTTCTTCTGTGCCTTTGAAGTAGCCATTGTAGTTTGGACCCCCAGTGTCTAGGCCTTACCCCGATACTCCGGGTAATAGTTTTCTTGTCTCAACAGCTTGTTTTTATAAGTGGGCTATTTATACCCCCACTATCCCATCTAAGAACAAATCTTTGCCACTTCGAAATCCAATTCTCAAGAAAGCATCTCCATCTTCCTCATTCCCAAAAGTCTTTGATTCTTGTGAGGAAAATCCTAAGAGAGTGAGAGATCTAGAGTTCTTGAGCACTAGAGCATCGAGTACATCTCCAAGCATTCGTCAAAATTATTACTCTTGTAGATTGGGGCCTCCTAAACAGCTAGGAGTCCTTGAGAGCTCCTAGGAAAATTGTGTTGAGCCTCAAGAAGTTTGTGAAGGTCAGGGTTGATAACCTACAAGTGCACATGATCAATTGATAGCTAGAGAACTTTATGGTGGACCTTCTATCACTCGGTCACCAAGCATCATCTTCTCTCCATCAATGTCGCCGTGTCTAGCAAAGGGAGACGACAAGACAAAAACAACTAATATAATCTCTTTTGAGGTGTTAGACAAATATTCATAAACAATTCCAAATAATAAATTGATTGCATTTAAGATCGATGGCAATCATGACATGTAATTGATGGTGCCAAAGATGGATGGCCATCACAAATAATTAGAGAAATCACTACGTAGCTACTACTACAAACCCCATAGCCTCGATGAACTATTCACACATCATGCAAATAAGGAAGAACGAATGAAAGATCAAATCCATATATTGATGAATACCAAAATACAAACCAATCTCAAAGGTCTTGATGATCGTAGATGGATTACAAGGATTAACTAGCTACACAAGCTTCTGGGAGGGATGATCTATTGGTGGAATTTGAAGTGGTGATGGAGATGGAAAACTAGGGCTCCTGGCAGGCGGCTCTGAATTTGTCCTGTTGTAATTCCTCTGTTGTTTCAACGCGAAGGCTTCTATATATGAAGGCGAGACTCCGTAGGGGCTTCTTCATGGGGATTACAGATCTACACGTGAAAGGACGGCGGCCGCCGACCCCTGGCGGTTCCAGAAAACATAGGAGCGGCAGGTCCCCCTTAGGCCGCACTGCCTAGGGTTGGCTTCCTTGGTTGCCTCATTTCACACGAAGTGTTCTCCCTCTGAAAAAATCTCGAGTACGCTCCATTTTATGATTTTTGTGGTGTTTCTCCTGTGTTTATGAAATAAATGGATATATGGGCAGTCCGATAGTTTTTAAATAATCTAGAAACATAATTAAAATATATAATCGAAATACGATGAAAAGACATCATTAAACTCATAATAATATAATATGTCAAGGGATCCACCTCCATCAAGGAAAGGATCACCAGGAAGAGATCGAGGAGACGTAAACTATGTCCTCGAGGACAAAGGTTTGAGAGGAAGCCAACTCTTGATCAAAATGATCGAGCTCCCTAAAAGGAGATGTAGGATCCCCCCAAGGATTTGAACTTCAGCAACAAATTCACTACGTCATTTGGTTTTCTTGTTCCCTCTAATTTCTGCAAGCCTTGTTTGGCTTACTTCTGTTGCTTGTGGTTGACTAGTATCTAAGAGTGCTCATATAGCCCTTGCATTTGACAATCTTCAATTCTACATAATAGCAAGAAAGGTTTATAGTTGGCTACAATATGTTAGTCGCCTATTCACTCCTCCTCTCTAGGCTGACATCTTGATCCTTTAATTGGTCTTAGAACAAGATCTCTCTTTTGGGGCTTCACCCCCTACGAGAGAAAAATATGTTGAGCTATGAGTAAGAGGTTGGTAGGGCAAGTAGAAGTGCTGACGCCCCGGATAGTTCTAATTGCAAGCCATTTGGTACTGTACCACCACTCTCTAGCTATAATCATGGTCATTCATATGATAGTGGTCCATCCGGTAGAGCATCATACTTTGATGGATCACAGTATGCCTCGTGGAAGCATAAAATAAAAATGCACTTCATTTCTATTAACCCTTCTATTTTGCGTATAGTGCAAACTGGCTTCACCGTGGTCGATGAATAAAATCCAATGCCTGAAGATCAACTCATCCATGCCAATGCTCAAGCCGTCAATGCACTATCCCTTGCATTGAGTGGAGAAGAGTTCAACCGGGTGTGTACGCTTGAGAATGCCTAGCAATATGAACCACTCTAAGAGAAATTCATGAAGGCCCTACATTTTTTCGAGAGTCAAGACTCGAGTTGTTGAAGGGCAAGCTTGATCGATTTGTCATGATTTACAATGAGTCTCCTATTGACATATATACCTGCCTCAAGAATCTCGTTAATGAGATCAAGAGCCTCGGAAGCAAGGAGATGACTGACAATTATGTGGTCAAGAACCACACATTGGTCACCTTCAATGATCTCACTCATCATGATGTCCTTGGAATGATTCTAGCTCATGGCTTGATGGATGAAGTAGTTCAAGAAATATGTACCCTCAACAAGAAAAGCTCAAGCCTAGAGTCTTCAGTCTGACAAGCCGAAGCATTGCCCTAGAGATCAATCTTCATTGACACTTACCACACCAATCTTCTGTGTGATCTGTGTGTACTCATCTCTTGCTCATACCTTCAAGTTCATAGGAAAAGAGGTTGATACCATCGGGGGTGGTCATGATAATGAGTGTAGTGAGGAGAGATGCCGTGCCCAGGAAGATTTGAGGAAGAAAATTTCGTTGGCTAGAGAGGAGGAGATTGCACCCGAGGACAGTGATAAGGAATTCCTTGGGAGTCAAATTTGAAGAAGAAAACACAAGTTCTGCGAGATAAGGTTTGCCACGAGAAAGACTGCACATTTCATTAGAAAGGAAAGAGGGGCGAAGAAGGATGCACCACCACCACAAGAGAACTCATGGATGGTGTGCAAAAGGCTCATGCTAGCGAGCAAGCATGGAAGGAACAAAGCCAACCTTCCAAGAAACCTACATCAAAGAAACAAGCAAGTGCCAGAGTTCCAACTCTTGTGAGAGTCCGGACTTAACTTTCAGACCCCCCCTGTATATCTTCTCATCATTCTAGGATCAAGCTGATGAACACAGGCGAATTGATACCACTGTGCACATCACGAAGCATTTTAGAAACATGAACAATTGAGTTATACCAGCGATATGACTTAATAAAGTAACTAGGAATTATGCCCCTTACCATACAGAAACATATCGGAAAATAAAGCATAGATGTCTCCATCTCAACCACAGGCAGTTGACGGAGGCCACGTGACCTAGTCCTCAACCTTGTCATAGAACTTCCCATAGTCTTCACAGTTATCTGAACACGTCCAACAAACAACATGCTCAATGAGTACTTCATGTACACAGCATACCCCCTCATAAGCAAACCTACGACTACGTGCAGGCTTAAGCAAAGGAAGGGTTTTATGGCTCTTTTTGTAAAAAAAAATTATGGTTGTAAATACTACAATAATTTCAAAGGCGGATTTGATGTAAAATCAAGTTTTTATCTTAGATTTGATGTAAAATCAAGTTTTTATCTCAGTGGTGTTTCTCATAAATGTGAGGGTCCACGACCAACACATACGAGTAAGGCATCCAGCCTAGACTTGTCCATAGGTTGTCGTGAGCAAAAGATTTGTCCATAGGTTGTCGACGATTGGTAAACCGTCGATCTTACGGTTGTCGTGAGCAGAAGATTTGTTGAAGGGTAGGGTCCCCTGGGGCCGTCATCTAGTAGCACCGAAAAACACAGACAAAGATTTTTATACAGGTTCGGGCCTCCCTCAGGATAATAACCCTACGTCCTGTTGGTATATATTGAATATCGAGTAGTTTACAAGGATGTATTAGTGTCTAGCCTAGATAGGATCTAAATCTAGTCGGGAGTCTGCTTTGGTGGTCTGCTGGGGCTCGATTTCCCAAGGCGGTGGATCTTCTCTGGGAAATCGGGATTCGGATTGAGGCTTTGGAAAGGCTAGGTTCAATCGGCTGAAGGCTTCTGTAGGCTTGTTGTCTTTTCGATCCTTCGAGTCCTTTTATAGGGAATACTCCAAGTCGTGGAGAGCATGGACTTATATCCGACTGGGACTCTATCTTCCTTAAACATAGGGATAGGCTTCCTAGTTTAAGGGACGTCCTTATCCCTTACAGGTGATTTCCTTATTTTCCAGAATCCTCTGGGAATACGTTAGCTGCTCCAGATATTTGGGGCATCCGTGTACGGATACTACCTCACATACGGTATTAGTGTGCTACTTATCATCAAGCCCACCATCAGTACATGAAATGAGGCCTTAATGATTCGAAGAAAAATCCACCTAACCAGAAAAAACACCGAGTAGATGACCTCCGAGTACCTAGTGGTAATGCTCTTCAAGTAGTTAGTATAGAAGGGCTCTCCGGGTAGGCTGTGCTTCTACTTGGGACTATAACGTGTTATGAAGAATCTTCTTGGAATACGTAAGACGTTCGAATAGAACCTCTAGGTCATGTCCTATGGTCTTATTTGGTCCACAGATCACGGATACATGTCGTGCCAGCGGATCTTTCAAAACCCGAAACGCCACAGCAGAAATTTCGCGTAATGATGAAGAATCTCCTTTTTCTCTACAACTGTGCTACTGATGTGGGTAAAACACAGCGTGCTTGTTGGGATCATGCGCTTGTCAGATCCCTATTTTCCCGCGCACGACGCCTCGCATGTGGGAAAAGCAACTGACCGCATTCAATGCAATGGAACTTGACGGCAGGATCCCCTTCGGGTAGGCCCAAGACAAGGAGTCGGCCCAACAGGCCTAGGGTGGCCCATGCAGGTCCACCCCAGGAGGCCCACTCAGCCAATCAACGTCCCCTGAAGTCCACTCGGCTGAAGCGTCAGAGCGCTATCAAGACAAGCGTTACGACGCCATCAATAGAGCGTTACAACGGCGCACTTAATCAGGAGTTATGGCATACATACAGTGTGCTGTTACCACGACTCGGCCAACTCGGTAGTTGTAAAGCCTAGCCTTATCAGTCCTATATAAGGCAAGGCTAGGGCTCCCACGCGCTGCCTCCTCCTTGGCACTCCCTGCCGTCGCCACCTTGGAGCTCTAGATCCGCCGGTCTCTACTCACCGGAGCTGCCACTCCCTCACTCGCCGCTGCTGACAGACGACCCGAGCACCTCGTCGCCGTAAACCGAGCAGCCGCCAAGCTTCTCCATCGTCTCCAGTCGCGTCATCAACGGGACCGTCGCCGTGCCCTGGTCTCCCCGCCACTGACGCCGTCTGCCCCGGACTCCTTCCACACCGCTACCGCCCTGCCGAGCAAGCCGCCCCTGGTATTGTCGGTATGAACCCATGCCGCTATCCCAAGCTCTTCACTACTGTGACATCTTGCGGCACTGCCATCGCCCCTTTCCTCTGCCGTGGCTAGAAGTCCCTCTACCTCACTGTCGCGGCAGCTCATGGCAGCTACCGCGGCAAACCTTCTTCCTCCACGGCAGCGCCACGGTAGCAAATCTCCACTGCGGCAGCTCCTTCTCCCTCCGCCGCCGCCCAAGCTCCTTCTTCCCCGAGCCCCGTCCTTGCCCCAAACCAAGCTCTTCCCCGTCTGAGCTGTTTCCACCGATCTCCGCCGCCCCGGAGCACGACATGGCCACCACTCCGGTAAGCTCCCCGCCTCAGGTCTACAACCTTTTACTCGCAGGTGCGCCTCCGGCAAGCATAGTAAGCCGCCATCGGCGAGATGCCCGAGCTCTCCGAGCTGCTCACCGCCCCTCTTGCCGCTGTCATCGCCGGCAGAGACCACCTGATGTGAGCAGTTGCCCCTTCCCTTCTTCCTCTTCCTCAGCAACTCGTGCTCACTGATTTCTCTTCTCTACCGTGGCAGTTAACTGAGCTCGTTTAGTGAACTAATACCGGCTCAAACCTAACTACTCGCTAATAGCCCAGCAATGCTCTGGTCCAAGCGGTCCACCGGAAGTCCTGGCCCAAAGGGAAGCGTAGATCCTAAAGTACGTTTTCGGTTACGGAAACGTTTCAGTCCTTCCTTATGCCTTCGTATTTGAAAAACATATTCCTTGTGCTTTCCTCACGAAAGCCGTGTTAAGTTACCCGAAGATGAACTACGCCAGTACGCCTTCAACGTCATCCTGTGAATCAAGCTCAGTTAAGCAGTGGACATTCCCTATCTAGTTAGCAGCCAGACATCATATTCTCCATATATATCTGTCCACAGCCATTCATTTCCTTTCCTTTTTCCTAAAATCTAAAAATCCTAAGAGCTTCCTACCTGCACCAATGTTTACGACATATAGGTTACTTGAATTTCGATCCCTAATTTAGGTCAAACATAGATGTCATATGCATATTCTCCGATGTAACTACAGATGACATGAGTAACTTTTCCAAACAACCTCTAAAAACATGCAGAACAATTTGAATCCAGTAGCCCTCGAAATCTGAATCCTTTATACACATATACCATAAAAGGGTATAAAAACCCTAAGTATCCCATTTTTAATATCCCGTCTTTCCCAAATGATTCTATCGTAGTATATCACCCCGAAAGTTTCACTAATAAAACTTTCAAAACATTTCCGTAAGTAGGATCACCATCCGGACCCAACTAAACAAAGAAAAGATCATTCCAAGTGATATCAAGTCATTGAGTTAGGGTTTTCTGTTCTGCGAACCATTATTATATGTAAAGCTAATATGTCTCGCCTCCCTACGAAACCTTAACGAATAGCTAGGTCTGGAACACATATCCTAAATAGAGGTGTACGTGTTGGTTCTTATTTGGTTCTTCCTCATTCCGCAATTTATTCATTGTTTCCGACGTGTAGTTTGATGATATGACGAATCACGCGAAGGAATCTGGGGAGCCGCCGAATCAAACTCAAGAACAAGTGCCGGATAATACTGCCAGGCAAGCTTTCCCACCTTGAACATGTTGAATCCCATACTTGCTAAGCTTAATTATCTTGTTTGCGAACCTTGCATGCTATTTTAGTATTAACGGTATTTTATGCTAGAGTAGATATGTCCAGTAGATGCATGTGCCATAGGTTTGGAATCCGCCCCTTTGTAACCCCAAGTTTATCTAGTCGGTTGTAATTGACCAGCAAAATAGTAGGAATATAGGCTTTAGCCATGCTTAGACCTGCTGTAGTTAAAACTAAGTTTACTGTTACGATGGATTTGGGATCAAAACCCTCGGTTTGTTAAACATTCCGAGGAATCTTTTAAAAAGGAAATGTTTGATAAAATCACGAATGAAAAGATGGAGGATTTTGATTCGGGCAAGAATGCTAAGGGATGTTGGGAGGTGGTAGAGTAGCCGGTTGCTACTTGAGGTAATGAATGGTAGGGTAGCTGGTCGCAACCTGAGGTGATAAGTTGAAATTGGAGTCTTGCTCGAATCGGTTAAGGACCAAAACCTAAGTGCCGCTGAATCAGTTCCCCCACCATACGTCCATATGTCCTTTATGGGAAGGACTTGACTCGGTACCTCGTCTAATACCAGAACTCGGAGCCGTGGGAAGTTAGGGTGATGTGCTAGGGTGGATTTGGGATCCCTAGAGGATCTTCACGGGACTACGCGGAGGTAAAGCCCTCAGTGAGTTCCACGTCTGTGTGGAGGTAAAGCTCTCAGTGGGTTCCACGTAGTACGTGAAAATATGGTTTGACACAAAGGTGGAGAGTCCCATTTTTATCATCCGGAATGCAAAAGTTGGGTTACCCACCTAGCGGGTCCGACTCTAGTGTGAACACGGGTGAAAGGTCTCGTTGTAATACAGTATACGTCACGAAGTATACCCAGGGTGGCCTACATCTTGTGGGTAAAGCCGTACAACCTCTGCAGAGTGTTAAAAAACTATTCGAATAGCCGCGTCCTCAGTCATGGACATGAACTGGCAAGGCCACACATTGGTTAGACTAAGTTTTGTTTGTGAAAGCTGGGGAAAGGGGATTAAGGACGTGGGCATGATGTGTCCACAGAGTGCAATTTACGCTACACGGATGGTAGCCAGGAATTGCAAAAGAGGAGGCTAGCTGCACTGCACGGGGTAGTGCAAGCGGGAGCCAAAAAGGGTAGGCGTGATATGCTGAGCTATCACGCTGAGGAAAGGAAAAAGGGAGGTAGCGAATTCTACCTCGAACGATGATTGTTACTACGAACTACTTCTGTTTTCAAAATAGCTTTGAAACCTACTATCGTTTTTACGATGAAAACTTACATTTCCGCACAACCAACAACATAGGTTAGAGCTATTCCTTGATCTATTCCCTGCATGAAATATTGTCGTATATTTTCTCCCGTGGGAATAGCTTGCGAGTACATTCAATGTACTCACCTGGCTTGTTGATTTGGCCAGACGAAGGAGACATCAATTCCGAAGATATGAATATGAACGCGAAAGCTAGGGTGTAACCCTAGTCAGTTGCCTGTCGGGTATGGCATATTGATGGGCTTCATCACCGCTTGATTTTCGCTGCAAGTTTATAGCCGTTGGGCTACAGGTATCAGACAATCGACCTGACGGTCTCTCCCCATGTTGTATATTGAAATACGTATGTATGCCCATGATATACAGGTTAACTTGTGTGTATCGGCTACTGATCCAGGGACCGGTACAGTAATCACAAGGGAGTATCCGGCCTTAAAACCGGGTACGCCTCACTTTGTCCCCAACTACGGTCGCAACCCGGCTGTCCGATTGGCAAGAGCAAAAGCTAAAGGTTGGCCTGCACACGAAAGGACTTAACATAGAAACAAACTTAGACGAGCAAAACAACTTAATGGTTCACCACAAAATTTCACAAGTTTCTTACAGCATTCTTTCACTCGGCATATCGAGGATTAATATAACAAGATATATTTATTCTTCCTCGGCGTCGCCTCCACACGCTCGTCCAGGTCGGTGAATCCGGCGATCCGGTTGGCGACACAGCGAACAAGGGGAAGCAACTCCAGGGGATTGACCAGATTGCCTTCTGCGTCAAGTGGGCCCCCGTGGCAATCTTGTCGACGTCGACATCAGGATGGTGTGCCAGGACCATCGCCAGCGCCATTTTGGCTCCCGAGCGTGCCGCCGACTCCTTCCACTCGCCCACTTCCACCGTGCCTTGCATAAGCTTGTCGGCGAGGACGAAGATACAAGAGGTCGGCTCGTCGTTGGGCACAAGGTGGCGCAGAGGTCTTGCAATGCCGTCTTCATGTTCTGCACCAGGCTCTTAACTTGGAGCAGTCGGTCCTCTAGTGTGACGACGCAATTGGACATCGCCTCAGGTGTCCAGAAGGCTTCGAGCGCTGCTTCCACGGGGTACGCCAACGCTTGCAGTCGGTGTGCAGCTCGTCTTGCCTGCTCCTCCAGCTCTGGGCAAGCATCTGGGCACGAATTACTACAAGGAGACCGATAAGAAAGTGAATACTGAAGAAGCTGGCAAAGGACTCGAAAACTTACCGAGCAAGGTCTCATTGGCGGCTTTGAGCTGCTCCATGAGCTCCTTCTCATGCTGCTGACACTCGGTGATGGTTGCCTCGTGCCACTTCTTCGACTCGTTCATCTTCGAGTGGAAGCAGTCGACTTGCTTCTGCAGCTCGCGATTCATGGCTTTGAGTTCCTTGTACTGGTCCGCCAGCTGCTGGTGCTCCGCCTGCAGCAAAGCAGCGGTCTTCATGCTCTTGCGAGCCTGCCGAAGCTTGTCATGGAACTCGGCCTCCCGAGTGTAGAACATCTCCCTCGCTTTCTCCATCGAGATGGAGGTCTTCAGTTGTTCCCTCAGGCGAGCGGCCTCGGCCTCGGCGTCTACCGGCTCAAAAGATTAAACCAGCAAAAAGGACTCCAAGACGGAGAAAGAACTGTGATTCGGATACTTACTCCCTGCGACAGTGAGCTTCTCCTCTAGCAAGCGACTCCAGGCCCTCTCGTCGGCCAGCGCTTTCTCGAGGGAGGCGTTCCTCTCCACGAGGACTTGGTTGTTTCCGCTGAGTTGGGCCAACACCTAGGCAAAAGGGAGATCCGAGTCAGAAAAGTCTCTAGCCAACTCAAACAGTCGACCAGAGACTCGGGGGCTACACCCACTGGGTGCACTGATCGTGCCCCCAGCGTCAAAGCAAGAAAGGAACAAAATTCAATTGCAAAGACTTACCCCGACGGAACATTCGAGCACGCTGGCCGAGTCCACCAGTGTGCTGGCCGCGCCTGCAAACTCCTTCAGCTTGGCGCTGAGGACGGCGACACGGGTTGTGGCGTCGCATGCTGCCACACACTCCCCCGCGCTGTCACTTGACAACGTGAGCTGCGGGATGGGAGGAGGGCCACACGGCTGGCCGGGTGACGTTCCCCTCCCCGCAGACGGGGCGGCCAGCACAAGGCTTCGCTCCACCGATGAGGAGTCGGTGGTCGTCGACTTGGCCAGCAGCTCGTTTCCGATGCAGGCAAGTTCACCATTGATGACATCATCAGTTGCGAACTCGCTCCGTTCAGGCAAGCCGGCGGCTGCGGCTCCCACATCGGTGGTGGCACTGTCATTGGTGGAGATTTTGTCCTTGGCCTTGTCAGCTAGCACGGTGGAGTCGGCATCCATTGCATCCTTCGACACCGGATTCGGCTCTGGGTTCGGCTCGCTCACCGGAGTCGGCACGTGTCCGCCGTCAACATCGGCACTTGGCGGAGCCGCTCCCATCGGAGGAAGGGCTGGCCCAGCTCCCACGTCCGACTCCGGCGGCTGAGCTGGCGTCGGCCCCGTGGTCTTGCCGGACTGGCGGCCTCCTTGGTCGGTCAACTTCCTCTAGACGCTGCAGTGTCAAATTCCAACTCCGGCCTCAGAGCGTGCCCACTTCAACCAAAATACAAAGGCTAAGCTGAAAGGCTACGAACCTGGAGGTCGTGGGGATCGCCTTAACCCCTGTTTTCTTCTTGAGCCTCCCCGTGGTGGTCGGAGCTCCGGGGGAAGAAGTTAGAGCCGACTGGGAGGCAGCCGGCCTGGTAATAGAGACAGCAACCTGTGCCACAGGGCTGGCGGCTCCTGCCCGTGATCGCTTAGAGGCCGACTCCATTTGCACCGACTCTGTCGAAGCCTCCGAAGGCTTGGAGCCAGAAGCATCTTCCGCTCGCCTCCGCTTCTGGGCCAGAAGCCGCGGGCTTGGCCTCCTAGGTCTCACCACCCGAGTCCCCGCCCTCGGAAGCCTCCTCGTCAACTTCCTCGTCACCGACAAGCTCCGCAGCCAAATTTTGCTCGGGGAGGGGCGGCATGGAATGCAGGTTCAGGAAAGTCTTACGACATAAAGAACTCGGATTCAAAATAAAACACGAGACAAGATAGAAAAGGTTTCGACTCAGAAGATAAAGGCACTTACATTGGGTAGAGGGTTGCTGGCAGAGAAGGGCACCACGTGCGGCATGCTGTCGAGGCTGGAGCGCTCCTTGGTCAAGTTCTTCAATAGATCCATGAAGTCTTGATTCGAGAGCTCCCTAGCCGACCCCCTGGTCGAGTCGGAAGGTCCTGAGTACGCCCACATCGGGTGCTCCCTTGCTTGGAGAGGCTAAATCCGCCGACTCAGCTAGGTGACAATGAGATCGACGCCAGTGAGGCCCTCGTCCTGGAGCCGCTTGATTCTTTTCATGAGGCACTCGACTTCGGGCATCTCCGCACTCGACGGCTTGGCACCCCAGCGCTTCTGCTACACGGGGGGCCTTAGTGTACTTGGGGAGCCCTTCTTGTGCGGTTGGCGTGCGCTCATCAGGGCAGTAGAACCAGCCGTCCTGCCACTTCCTCACGGTGTCAGGAAGCTGCAGCTTGAAGTACTTGGCGCCAGCTTTGACCTAGATGCCGGCTCCCCCACAGATCGACAGGCGCTCGCCGGCTTTAACCGGCTGCGCCTTCACGACGAAGATCTTCTTCCACAGCCCCCAATGGGGCCGAGTCCCCAGGAAGCATTCGCACAGCGTGATAAAGCACGCGATGTGCAGAATGTCGTTGGGGTTCAAGTGATGCAGTTGGAGGCTGTAGAAGAAGAGAAGCCCTCGCACGAAGTCGTGCGGGGGCAGCGATAGGCCCCGCTTGATGAACGGGATGAGCATCACCCGCTCGTGTGCGTGCGGGGCGGGCTTGTCCTCCTAGAACGGTGACCTCCAGTGCAGAGGACCTAAGGCGGGAGCAGGCCCTCGCCGGTGAGGCCCACCAGTATCCGGTCGGACACCACCGATGGCACCCAGTCACCTTTCTTCCAACCATCGGGAAGGGCGGCGGCGGCGGTGGGAGAGGATGAGCTCTTGCCCTTGCCGGCGGGAGACATCATCTAGGCTGACGGGGAAGCGCTTGGAATGATCGGAAAGGGAGAGAAAGGGCAATGCGCGGCGGAAGGCTTCGGTGGTTGCAGCAGCGTGTGCGAGGAAAACGAGGGAGGGAGACCGGAACTGCTCCGCCCCCCTCCGCGCCTGCCTTTATACAAGGAGGCGAACCGCTCCTCCTGGTAGTGCGCTACATGTGGCCACGAAGCGCTGCAGCAACGGCCGTCCCGTGCACGCCTTGCGCGGAACTTGAGGAGACATCATCGCGGTCCGGCATCCCAAGCGCCCCATCCAGTCGACTGAATGCAATAAATGCGGCAGCCGATGTGACAACCACTTCCGCGTGATGTCTTCCGCAACCGATGGTTCGTGCGCCACAAGACGGCTTTGACTGGGTTCGGCAGGACCAGGCGACATCATGCGCGGTCACTGAACCAGTTTGGAGTCAGACTCAGCTCACTGCGCCGACTCCACCAAGCAGCACTAAACATCCGAAGGCGTATCGACTGCGCCCACTCGGAAGCAGACTAGCTCTGCAAATGGGTGTCGATGACCGGCCCAACGGGGTTCGTAGGTCACTCGGCAACACCCTAAGCGAAGGACAGACTTGGCATCCCCAGTGGCACAAGTTGACTTAGAACCAAATGCCAGTCTGTAGGCTTGGTTCTGAAGCTGAAGATCGAAGGCGTTCCCCTCCGGACACCAGCTGGCAACGATCAACTCAGATAAGCCCAGACGCTGTCCAATTTTCACTCGGAATTCATGATACTCCTCCCAGCGGGCCACTAGCTTTTCTCCCCAGCAGAGAAACTTGGGTATCACCGAGGCTTTTTTCGCTATTAGCACATACCTAACCTTTTCAGAAACTACTGGAGTCCATCAAGGTCTCTCTACAGGCGACTCGGTGGCGCGCACAGCTCGTTCTCCGGACAGCGCCTGCATTGAGACCCTGAAGCACTCGGGGGCTACTAACGGCGGGATCCGCTTCGGGTAGGCCTAAGACAAGGAGTCGGCCCAACAGGCCTAGGGTGGCCCATGTAGGTCCACCCCGGGAGGCCCACTCGGCCAATCAACGTCCCCTGAAGTCCACTCGGCTGAAGTGTCAGAGCGCTATCAAGACAAGTGTTACGATGCCATCAATAGAGCGTTACCACGGCGCACTTAATCAGGAGTTATGGCATACATACAGTATGCCGTTACCACGAATCAGCTGACTCGGCAGTTGTAAAGCCTAGCCTTGTCAGTCCTATATAAGGCAAGGCTAGGGCTCCCACGCGCGAGGGGAGAAAAAAGATAGAACAGCAGCAGACACGCACGTCCGTGTACTAATTCACTTCTCATACGAGACCAGAAAAACATCCGGCAGGAGTAGGGTATTACCTCTTCAAAAGAGGGCCTGAACCTGGGTAAAAATCTCTCGTGTGAACCCGTCCTGATCATCCTCTTGCGCCCACTAATCCACCAAAATGTATATTGCCACAAAATCCCCGTGACAGAACTGAACGCGTGGAGAAAATTCAAAGTGCAGACCTTTTAAAGAATCCAAATCCATCGTGGTTTAGCACATTAGACATTGACTTCGATCTCTTGTGCACTTCATTCCCTAAGCCCTTCACCTTCCGTCCCCCAAGAACACTTCGTCTTCCTCTCATTCCACCGTTCATGACAAGAGCTTCTTCCCTGCGAAGGTTTTCTTTTCTTCTCTGAGTTGCACCATCATGATACCTGGGTATCCTTTCCAGCACGAAGGACGCGGGATCGCGAACCCTAAGGCCCGGACTTCCGGGGCCTGATGGGACGCGGCCACACCTATAGACCTCGAGAGCCCGAGCCCAGAACTCGTCGTAATTAGTGGCGAGATCATTCCGAGTTTGAACTCAAGGCCTGCTGCAAGGATCGCAGGAGCCAGGAGCTGACTAGAGGGGGGCGGGTGAATAGGAGGCTAGCCAAATTCAAAGAATAACTTCATTTTATCAAGCATAAGCCTTAACAGGTAAAGAGGTTTAGCTAGGTGTGAAACAGATAGACTACTTAGGCAACAAATGACATGAAGATTAACACATAGCTGTCACACAGGTAGCTAAAACAGGTGCAAAGATGTATCATAGCACTAACAAACAGCACAATCAAGCAAGCAGGTAATCAAACAGTAAGTGCTGAAAGTAAACACACAGAGAGAGACATAGAGGATTTTTCACCGAAGTTCCCATTCCTTGTAGAGTGGTACGCCTCCGTTGGAAAAACTACTCCGAAGAGATAGCCGGCACTTGTGGTGCCTTTTTCTCCGCGTACCTGAAACTTCACGTTCCTTTGCTTGTGGAAGTCCTTTTGCTTGGCAACGGGTAGACTTCAGATCACCCTCACAAACGTCTGGGCCAACCCACACAAGTTTGGGTGATCACCAGTGACTCCTAAACCTGTCAAGGAGTAGACACTCCAAGAGTAACAGAATCTGCAGCAACAACACTTGGAGGAACCAATGCTCTTTGCTCAAAGCTCTAACTCTCTTGAACTAACACATGAGAAGTTTGGTTTCTGTTCAGGAGATGAGAGGCTTGCAACGGATGAGGTCCAAAACCTCCCCTGGTCCCCTATATATAGGGTCCGCAGGCACCTGACCGTTACACTCATGCCACGTAAGATTAAGTGAGTCACCTGTGACAGGCACCGGTGACACAGCTAACCACAACGCACAATGGTAACAAGGTTTCAGGCAGACCGACACCTGTGTCACCGGTGGCTGACACAGGTGAAACCCTAACTGACATAGACTCCCTACTCAGTCCAGTTTTGGCACATTACATGCCCTCAGCGCACACAACAAACTCTGATGGATAATAAGAGACAACCTCCAACAGTTTTCTGACGCAGCAGACAAACCATTGGAGTTCAGTTCCCTCAGCATTTTCAAGCTCTCCCCTGGCACAGAGGTGTACCTGAGTCATAGAGCGGTTGTTCACCTGTGACACAGCTGTGCCACACAGGTAACTATGGCTCTAGGGTTTAGGAAACTAGCACAGCAGTGTACTAGCACAACCCAGTTTCACACTTCTGCAAAACTGTTGTTACAGAGCCACTGACCTCAAGGCATCAGTACCACTGTCCAACACTCTGAGCATTGAGCATAAGAACTTTCAAAAGTAATTGCAACTTCATCCCTCTTGGTAGTACAGGTGTTTCCTAAGGACTCAAGAAAACTAGCAAATCTAGGCTTCAGCTTCCACCAACTGTAGTCAAGGCTCTTGACGCATCAAGCAACCATCACCTTGCCTACAACTCCTAGCACAACACCGGCTTCTTCACAGCTGTGGCACAGCTGCCTAGCACAGCTATCTCCTTGTCTTGGGAAAACACCTTTGTACTTTTAGTGGTCATCCTTTCATAGATGAAACCTCTTCCTGGAACCTAATCTTCCTGCTTACACTCAATGTAAATATTAGATCCCAGTTTGGGTTGCCATTAGCCATCAAAACCATTTAGGGGCCTAGGTGCTCTTTTAATCTCCCCCTATTTGGTGGTTAGTGGCAACCCATTCAACATTATCAATTAAACATATGAATGAGTAGGACATATGCAAGTTGTTAGAATATACTCCCTCTGTAGCTGTGCATAAAAGATTTGCTTTTGGAATGCAAACGCACAGATTTGAATTGTAGACATGAGTAGTATTTTCTCACAACTTGCACTTCATCAGTTCAGAAAGTTAAATGAATCATAAGTAATAAACTGAACTGAGCTGATAATGATGTAGTTTTAAATTTTCTTTTAAAGCATGTTCAGAGCACAAAGAAGGATTAGCATGATCACAGCATTCATTAACATGAGTTATGATCAGAGCAAACATTTATACATGAAGCAGAAAATGTGTGAAGAGTCAGAGCATAAATCAGATCAGAGAAGAAAAACAACCACACATATCAACACATGATCATGATAGAATAACATAGCTTCGAACATAAATTAAACTACATCATTACAGAAAAGAAAAGACTTAATGTGATCAAGACATAAGAAATTGAAACAGGAAAAACAAGTCTTGATACATACCACAACACTACTGTGCTCCCTAAAGCCACTCACTCCCCCTACAACTAAGCTTTTCTCCCCCTTTGACACTAAAACACCAGAAAGGGGTAAGGGAAGAAGAAACCTCATGTCGGCTTGAACTGCAAGAGCTGGAGAACCTCTGTGAGCTGCTACTGCAAGGAGTCTACTTTGATATGCAGACCTTTCACTTCTCTGCGCAGAGCAGTAAACTGAACAGGCATGACTTTGTTCTGATAGGCTCTGGCAGCTTCTTGAGTCATCATGGAGGAGGAGAGGGTGCCGTCTTCTACTACCTGTGTCACAGATACAAGCTTAGCTGGGTCAATTACAGGATCACCAGCTGTGACACTGGTGGGTTATTGGTGAGGAGGAGCCTGAGGCTGAGAAGCTGGATCTTGAGAGGCTGATGGACCAGCTGTGTCACCGGTGGGTGGCACAGGTGAATCACTTAGATCACGAAAAGAGTGTTGGCACAGCCATCTCATCAGGGTGATCATCAGCTTGAGGTCTGAGCTGGGTTTTGGCTATCTTCACTATGATATCAAAAGTTGACTCTAGAAGACCTGTTCTCTTGAGGATCATACACATGATGTATGACCCATATCTCAGCTTAGCCTTCTTGTCTTTCTGAATAGCATCTATTTCATGAAAGATGTACCTTGCCACATCAAAATGCTGGTTCTTGGCAATATGCACTAACACCTGCCACACTGGATTGTATATTGCATCTGTGTTGCCTCCCTTTGGCTGAAGGGTGACATTTAGAATCTTTACCAAGTGCTTGGCAATGATGGTGATGCCTTTGAAGTATACATGATCTGAAGGGGCATTGGCAGGGAATGTGAAGTTCCTTGCATAAAACTTTCTTCTTTCAGCATTGGAGACTGGCTCTAATTTGAATAAGTTAGGCATTCCTGGCTCCACAGGTGCACTGAACATGCTATTGAACTCTGGAGCTATAATGGATAGTAATTGTCCTCTAGTTCTCCAGAGCATGACATCTTGATTTTCTTGTTCTACCCACACAGTGGCATAGAACTCCCTGATGATCTCTAGGTCATAGTCTTGTTGTAGATTGCATAAAAACTCAAGTCCTAAGGCTTGGATCAGAGATGGTAAAGCTCTTAGTCTTGGATCATTCAAGTCAGACCAATCAATGGCCTTGCAATCTACATATCCTTTGGAGGATAGGATCTCATGATACACCCCCTTTTGATGATCATTGTGAAATCTGGGGTCTGTGCAGTCTGGTTCCAAGAACTCCTTATCCTCACTAAAATATGGGTAGGTAGACCTCATCCTGATGAAAGCACTAGGGCTCATTGAGGCAACCCTGCTCTTTGATTTTCTTGGGTCACACTTGGGGATTCATAGATGTAGCCCTTGGAATGAACTTCATCAGATTGACCTCTGTCCTCAGAGCATGAGAGAACATATAGTGATACTTGGATTCCAGATCCTCTTCACCCTCTGAGTAACTAGGTGAGCTTTCTTCTTGTTCTGCCTCCTCCTCAGGTTCATTATCTGATTCTGCACTGGAAGATGAGCCCTCAGCTTGATAATCTTTATCAGAGTCAGCTCTGGGTTCTCTTGCCCTTGGAGGAGTTACTGATACGCCTCTGCCATCATCTGATGAGCTTTCTGAGCTCTCTTCTTCTTCAGCTGGGTCATCTGCCTGTGGCACAAGTGACCTTGGTGACTCTTATGTAGGTGAGGGCACAGCTGTGACCGCTGGCTATTGAGCAGGTGAAGGAGCTGATGGAGGGCTTTGAGTATCAGGGGTAGTTGGTTGTGTCACAGCTGTCTGAGGCAGGTGTGAACTTATTCCTTGAACATGTGGTGACTCAGTGGCTTCTGCGTGTCCTTCTTCTCCCTCTGAGACAATGAATGTTGAAGGAGATATTAGCTTGCGCACATCCAGAGATGAGAGAGTGTCCGTACTGACTGAGTTGGAACTCCTTTTTCCTCTTCTCTGATAAGTTGCTAGCAGAGCAGGCATTAGACGAGCACCTGGGTCAGCTACCTGTGGCACAGGTGGTGACTTCTCCTTCTTCACAGCAAGAATGTCTTGCTGCTGCTCGGCCAATTTATCCTTCAATGATGGCTTTGAGGATTGAGAGGTCTCAGAAATAATGGGGACATCATCGTCAACAGCCACTGTCTCAGTTCTCTTTCTCTTGTAGCTGGGAAGGGGCATCTTGGCAGCTTCTTTCCTAAACTCAGGTGACAGCATCTGTTGTAAGGATTTTATTTCTTGTAGCAAGGCTTTTCTATCAGGACCTTGAGGAAGAGCTGTCATCTTCATAGTTAGGTCCTGAATCTGATTCACCAGATGGGTGTCTCTTGCTGATATAGAGAAACTTGCCCCAGTGGACGCAGCTATGGGATCAGGTGATGACACTGATACTGACACAGCTGGTGTCTTGGAAGATAGGAGCTGCTGCTTCTCCATGATTTGTCTTCTGACAGCCTGCCTCTCTGAATCTGACTTAGTAGCTTGCATCTAGAGGTGAAGGGCAGCTATCTCATTTGAGAGAATTTTGTCAGCAGCTGTAGGCTCTGGAATAGCCATAGAGATAGGCCTAGCCTGACTTGACAGCTGAAGAGACTTTGCTTGGTAGGTCTCCAGCAAGCGCTTCTTCTTCCTCTCATTGGTCTCCTTACTGATTTCCTCTGAGAGCCTATCCATCTGTTCTAAGATGATTTTGTCATTATCTAGATCTGCTTCAGAAATCTGCTGATCAGATTTAGGCTCATGAATTGAAAGTGTGCCCCTTGGCAACACTACTTCAGAGATGGATGACTTTGTTACTTTTTCTGATTGTTCTCTTGGGCTTCTTAGCAGTTTCCTTGGCCAATGAAAGTGTAGCTCAGCATCGAAATGAGGACCTTGTCCTCTTGGATGGGACAAGCTGTACTGAACTTGACTGTCCAGCTTTGGATGCTACAGCAGCAGCTTTCTTTTCTGTAGCTTTCTTTTGCCTGTAGGCTTTTTGCTGTGCTCTTCTTCTCTGAAGAGCTTCTTCTTTCTGTCTCAATCTTTCCCTTTCTTGATCAGAATCAAAAATGATGATCTCTCTGCTTGATTCTTCCGGATCAGACCACTTGAGACCACTGTCTTCTCTGTCAGAACCTGAAGACATCTTCAATGTTTAAGTCCAGATGACCATTAGTTTGCATGGGAGTGTGAATAGGCTTTGCATCCTTCATGCCAAACTTGGTGATGATGTCCTTGGTGAACTTTTCTTGTGAGATAAAAGTCCCTTCCTTGAGTTGCTTGATTTGGAGTCCTAGGAAGTACTTGAGCTCTCCATCCAAAGACATCTCAAACCTCTAGGTCATCATCTTGCTAAACTCATCACTCATTGAACGGTTAGTACTACCAAATATTATGTCATCGACATAAATTTGGCACACAAATAAGTCCTTTCCATTTTTCTTAGTGAATAGAGTTGTGTCTACTAAGCCCATCTTAAAACCATTTTTGATCAGAAAATCTTTCAGTGTATCATACCATGCTCTAGGTGCTTGTTTCAGACCATAAAGTGCTTTGTGCAATTTGTAGACATGGTGTGGTTTCTTAGCATCTTCAAAACCAGGTGGTTGCTCAACATAGACTAATTCAGAAAGTTTACCATTCAAGAAGGCAGACTTCACATCCATCTGATATAGCTTGATGTTATGATGTGCAGCATAAGCAAGTAGAATTCTGATTGCTTCTAGTCTTGCCACAGGTGCAAACATTTCACCAAAGTCAGACCTTCAACTTGAGTGAAGCCTTGAGCAACTAATCTGGCCTTGTTCCTCACCACCAGTCCATTTGCATCTTGCTTGTTCCTGAAGACCATTTTGTTCCAATGACATTGTGGTCTTGAGGCCTTTCCACCAGGGACCAGACTTGATTTCTTTCAAACTAGTTCAGCTCTTCATGCATGGCATTTACCCAATCAGCATCCTTGAGAGCTTCATTGACATTCCTGGGTTCAACACTGGAGACAAAAGAGTAATGTTCACAGAAATTTGCAATACGAGAACGAGTAGTCACTCCCCTATGAATGGCACCAATGATTTGGTCTACAGGGTGATCTTTCTGCAGCCTACTGATCACAAGGGGTTCGGGGTCAACCACCTGTGTCACAGCTGTTGGTGTTGCCCGTGTGTGACACAGCCGGTTCTTCCTGCGACACAGCTGGCTGAGACAGGTCCTCTGCATCCAGTTGATCATTGGCTGGGTTGTACTCGAACTCAATGTCTTGCTCTCCAGTGTCTTCACACAGTGGTGGAGCAGGTGGTTCATGATCACTTGGTGAGGCAGGTTCCTCCTTGACAGTACGTCTGATCTCACCAGTGAATTTCTTGAGAATGTCCTTGCTCCCTACATCATTAGCAACTTGCTCTCCTTGAGAGCCATAAGATTCATCAAAGTCCACATCTATAGATTCTTCAACAACCTTTGTGGAGGTGTTAAAAACCCTATAGGCGTGGGAGTTAGTGGCATAACCAAGAAAGATCCCAACATCAGATTTAGCTTCAAACTTAGAGAGGCGTTTGCCTTTTCTAAGAATGTAGCACTTACAACCAAATACTCTGAAGTATGACAAAGTTGGCTTGTTGTTGGTGAGCAGCTCATATGGAGTCTTCTTGAGCAATGGATGTAAATAGAGTCTGTTGATTGAGTGGCAAGCAGTGTTGACAGCTTCAGCTCAAAATCTTGGTGAAGTCTTGTACTCATTGAGTAGTGTCCTTGCCATCTCTATCAATGTTCTGTTCTTCCTTTCCACTACTCCATTCTGCTGTGGAGCATATGGACTTGAGAACTCATGCTTGATTCCATGCTTGTCCAGAAATGCCTCCACCTTGGAATTCTTGAATTCACTCCCATTATCACTTCTGACTTTGACTAGATTCACCTTCCACTCATTTTGCACTCTGACTATGAGATGCTTGAAATTTCTTGTAGACCTGTGTCTTCTCCTTCAAAAAGAACACCCAAGTATAGCGAGAAAAATCATCTACAATAACAAAGCCAAATTTGTTACCTCCCAAGCTCTCATATGTTGTAGAACCAAAGAGGTCAACGTGTATGAGCTCAAAAGGAGTGGTGGTGGTCATAATGGTCTTGGGATGATGAGCAGCTCAAACTTGTTTGCCAGCTTGACACGAACTGCAAGGCTTGTCCTTCTCAAACTTCACCTTCTCTAGGCCAATGACATAGTCATTCTTGCTCAGCTTGTTGAGAAGCTTCATGCCCACATATCCTAGCCGCCTATGCCACAGCCAGCCGACACTAGTCTTGGCCATGAGACACCATGGAGCTGCTGCAGGCTGTTTACTGAAATTAACAATGTACAATTTTCCAGACCTGCATCCTTTGAACACTTGTGAATCATCAGATAGTTTAGAGGCTATAACCTCATCAGGATAGAAAGTGACTTTCATACCTGTGTCACACAGCTGTGACACAGACATTAGACTATAGCCTATCTGATCCACAAGCATAACATTTAATAAGGAGTGATGTTCAGATATGGCAACTTTACCAATGCCATTTACCTTTCCCTTGGAGTTGTCTGCATAGATCACATATTTGCTGGGCAGATTCTCATTGGTGATCTCTACAAACTCCTCTCTGCCTTCAGTCATATGTTGTGTACATCCACTATCCACAACCCAATCAGTTCCACTGGAAATAGTGTCCTACAAGTTTAGTTATGAAACTTAGGGATCCAAACTAGTTTGGTTCCCTTAGTAACTTTATCATAAGAAGAAACAGCAGTAATAGGATTAGCAAGTTTGTTCCTAGAGTTCATAACCTTAGCTATGGATGATATAACATGAATCCTCTTTGGCTGATTATCACCTGCAACCTTAGGCATAAGAGTTAGTGAACTGTGCAAGCTACCTGTGACACTTGTAGTCCCATAGCTGTGTGAGGTACTAGTGACACAGGCAACAATAGTCTGAGGTACCCAGATGACAGGTGACCATCTTCTCAGTTGCTTGAGACCAACATATTTGGCCACTGTCTTGCCTCTCCTATCCTTTTTGCAGAACATAAGATGGGTTAGATGGAATGTTCACAACATTCCTGTTTTTCTTCTCATGACCAATAAAGTTGTTGTCATTTGTACCTGCCTGTCTCACAAAGTTAGCTGTAAGATTTTTCTTAGATAATGGGTTAGTCACAGCACATAGTTTATCTTTCATTCAAGACAGGAACGTAACCAAGGCCCTTCAGGCCATTGTTTCTCCTAAGCATTTCAGCTCTAATCATCTGATAGTTTTGCATGTCAATGTTGGCAGTGCAAAGACCTTTCCTCATAAGCCTCTTAATCTCTTCAAGCTCCTCCTTGAGCTTGTTATGCTCAGTTACATCCACAGAGATAGTTGCAATAGAGGTTGAAGCCTCATTAGAGTTATCAGTCACAACACCTGTGGAAGTTAAACATTTATGCGAGTAGCACAATTCAAGCATGTTTTAACAGTAGCAGGAGCAGGCAAAGGTGTAATATCAAAAGTAATAGAAGAGTTATGAGCGTTAGTATCATCAATGCACTTGGCATGCTTTGCCTTCAGCTCCTCATGCTCCTTGAGAAGAAACTCATGAGCTAGCTTAAGCTTGTCATGAGCAATCTACAGGTTCTCCTGATCTAGCTTGATGTTCTCCCTGTCATCCATGACCTCATCACAGGTCTCCCTGAGCTCTCTAAGCTTATCCCTTAGGAATATGTTCTCCTTCCTCTCCTTCTCAAAGGTTTTATCTGTTCTTTCCAAAATACCCACTAGTTTAGCATACTCAGGAAAGTCATCTTCAATAAGTACCTTTGATTTTTTAGCCATGAGACACAAAGAAGCTGAGCTTGATGAAGTCTTGGCATCTGGTGAGGAGCAGTGTGACTCGGCTGTGTCACCGATGGTCACCACAATGGAGCCACCAATGAGCCTGGCTGTGTCACAGGTAGACACATCTATCAGACTAATTGCAATTCCAGCAACTTCACCTTCATCCCCTGATTCTTCCTCAGATCCTAAGTCATCAGACACCCAAGCTTGACCAGCATAAGCTCTTGCAGTAGTTTTGTTCTTGGCATAGGTTGGATGCTTGTTGTTGAAGGTCTTCTTCTTGCCATGGAAGTTTTTCTTCTTTTTGTACTTATTGTTGTCCTTCTTCTTGGTTGGACAGTCAGCAGCAAAGTGACCTTCTTCTCCACACTCAAAGTACTTCTTATCATTGAACAGCTTCTTTCCCTTGAACTTGTCACTTGAGCCAAATTGCTTATTCCTTCTGTAGAATTTTCTAAAGTTTCTTGTGAGCAGGTTCAACTCAGTTTCTTCTCCATTAGTGATCTCCTCATCAAGGTCTTCATTACTTTCACTCTCTGGTTGTGAAGCTGAGATAGTGGTCTTCAACGCAATGTTCTTCTTGAGTGAGGAGGATGGGCTGTGCCTGCTCTCTTGCTTGATCTCCATCTCATGTGTTAGGATTCTTCCCAACACCTTAATAGGCTTCATCCTATCAAAGCCATCCTTCTCCTTCAGCATCAGGACAAGTGTTCTATATGGCTTTGGCAGCACAGACAGAAACTTCGTGATGACATCCTCATCATCTACTCTGTTTGATCCAAGAGCCATCAGCTGATTGATGATGATGATGAGTCTTGAGAACAAGGAGTTTATGTCTTTACCATGTTCATACTCAAATCTCTCAAGCTTTGATTCCAGCAAGCTTTTCTTAGACTTCTTCAGAGTGTTGCTGCCCTCATAGATTTCCTCCAAGGTGTCCCAGATTTCCTTGGCAGAGTCTATGGTGCTAACCCTATTGAAATCATGTTCTTGGAGACCCATGAATATAGCTGTGGCAGCCCTTGCATTATTCTGGATGTTTCTCTTCTCATTTATGCTTGGTATTATGGTGTCCTCCATCCTATAACCTGTATTGACAACATCCCAAACATCTGGATCAATGGCGATAAGATGCATTTGCATCTTTCTTTTTCAGAAGGCATAGTTAGATCCATCAAAATAAAGAATTTTACCCTCATAGCCCGACATCCTTTAACTCTAGCTGTTAAGTCAATTCAAAGAGCAACTCAAAGAGCAACTCAAAGAGCAACCTTGCTCTGATACTAATTGAAAGGATCGTAGGAGCCGACTAGAGGGGGGTGAATAGGAGGCTAGCCAAATTCAAAGAACAACTTCATTTTATCAAGCATAACCCTTAACAGGTAAAGAGGTTTAGCTAGTTATAAAACAGATAGACTACTTAGGCAACAAATGACATGAAGATTAACACATAGCTGTCACACAGGTAGCTAAAATAGGTGCAAAGATGTATCACAGCACTAACAAACAACACAATCAAGCAAGCAGGTAATCAAACAGTAAGTGCTGAAAGTAAACATACAGAGAGACACAAAGGATTTTTCACCGAAGTTCCCACTCCTTGCAGAGTGGTACGTCTCCGTTGGAGAAACTACTCCGAAGAGATAGCCGGCACTTGTGGTGCCTTTTTCTCTGTGTACCTGAAACTTCAGGCACGCTCCTTTGCTTGTGGAAGTCCTTTTGCTTGACAACGGGTAGACTACAGATCACCCTCACAAACGTCTGGGCCAACCCACACAAGATTGGGTGATCACCAGCGACTCCTACACCTGTCTAGGAGTAGACACTCCAAGAGTAA
Source organism: Stipa capillata (assembly GCA_019208055.1). Taxonomy (NCBI): domain Eukaryota; kingdom Viridiplantae; phylum Streptophyta; class Magnoliopsida; order Poales; family Poaceae; genus Stipa; species Stipa capillata. Next base: position 56,073 of record JAGXJF010004052.1, on the reverse strand, counting down.
CAGAATCTGTAGCAACAACACTTGGAGAAACCAATGCTCTTTACTCAAAGCTCTAACTCTCTTGAACTAACACATGAGAAGTTTGGTTTCTGTTCAGGAGATGAGAGGCTTGCAACGGTTGAAAATTTAGGTCCAAGACCTCCCCTAGTCCCCTATATATAGGGTCCGCAGGCACCTGACCGTTACACTCATGCCACGTAGGATTAAGTGAGTCACCTATGACAGGCACCGGTGACACAGCTAACCACAACGCACAATGGTAACAAGGTTTCAGGCAGACCGACACCTGTGTCACTGGTGGCTGACATAGGTGAAACCCTAACTGACATAGACTCCCTACTCAGTCCAGTTTTGGCACATTACATACCCTCAGCGCACACAACAAACTCTGATGGATAATAAGAGACAACCTCCAACAGTTTTCTGACGCAGCAGACAAACCATTGGAGTTTAGTTCCCTCAGCATTTTCAAGCTCTCCCCTGGCACAGAGGTGTACCTGAGTCATAGAGCGGTTGTTCACCTGTGACACAGCTGTGCCACACAGGTAACTATGGCTCTAGGGTTTAGGAAACTAGCACAGCAGTGTACTAGCACAACCCAGTTTCACACTTCTGCAAAACTGTTGTTACAGAGCCACTGACCTCAAGGCATCAGTGCCACTGTCCAACACTCTGAGCATTGAGCATAAGAACTTTCAAAAGTAATTGCAACTTCATCCCTCTTGGTAGTACAGGTGTTTCCTAAGGACTCAAGAAAACTAGCAAATCTAGGCTTCAGCTTCCACCAACTGTAGTCAAGGCTCTTGACGCATCAAGCAACCATCACCTTGCCTACAACTCCTAGCACAACACCGGCTTCTTCACAGCTGTGGCACAGCTGCCTAGCATAGCTATCTCCTTGTCTTGGGAAAACACCTTTGTACTTTTAGTGGTCATCCTTTCATAGATGAAACCTCTTCCTGGAACCTAATCTTCCTGCTTACACTCAATGTAAATATTAGATCCCAGTTTGGGTTGCCATTAGCCATCAAAACCATTTAGGGGCCTAGATGCTCTTTCACCTGCAACACCGCCCGACCCTTCTTCGGGGTCACCTCCTCGAGTTGCTCTGGTAAGCCAGATGGTCTTTTGCTCTGACAGTTGCGGTTTCCCGGACTCCAACCAGGCGTCCGTCTAGGGAGATCCCACGGGGACCAACGTCTCAACAGAGGAAGCTCCGATCGAGACGGAGCATGATGCTACTAGGCCCGCCCCTTCTGGTGAGAAAGTGATGAGTCCTATAGGGAGGAGACTCCTTCGTCATCTGAAGAGGATGAGGTAAACTTCCCTTTCACTTTAGCTCACTCTTCCTAAGTACGGAAGATATTTTCTGAGCTTTTTTTAGCAGGGACCTAAGCCTTCCGGTGATGGTTGATCCATCGCTGGAGGATGACCTGGCTGCCCCGAAATCTAGTTCGACCATCACCCCAACACAGTGGTCGTCGGCTCGGCTGGGGAGCCAGGCCGTGGCCTAGGACAATGCTCCTCCAGCGGCGAAGGTGGCGCAGACGGCTCCTTCGGGGGCATTCTCGTAGGTCCTCCAGCGGCGAAGGTGGCACAGACGGCTCCTTCGGGGGCATTCTCGTAGGTCCTCCATCATTTGGTGGAGGGGATCCTTGCTGGTGGGGTTCATCCGATGATGCTCATTGGGCCCCTTGTGGAGGTAAGTACTTGAGGCACATGTTCCTTTCCCAAGTTGGCTTTCGTCTTAGCTTTGCTATTTTTCCCTTTCTCAGTGGGCCACGGCCAGGTGGAGCTCCACCGGTGCTGGGGTCCAGCAGTTAAATGAGCTGCTGGACCAGTTGAAGGTGCGGGAGTCAAAGCTGGAGTCCGAGAAGTCGGCGCTCCAGTCGGAGGTAACCCGCCTCTCCGACCAGCTGAAGGAATTGGAGGGAGCCTCTCCCGAGAAAGGGCACGAGCTTCCTTTCTCAAGGGGAAGCTCTCTTTGACCGCGGATCTCCTCAACTCCATCTTGCAGGAAGTTGGTGTGCCAGTCTATGCCACCGAGGGTTTTGCCGACCGACTAGACGAGTAGAGTCGAGCCTCCAGTACCGTCAAGGCCACTGTGCATGCCCTTCTCGTTATGGAGCTTCGCTGTGCGGTGGAGGACGTCGTAGCCATGGTCCTTGCGCTCATCAAGGCATGGGACCCGGCATTCGACGTTGGAGTTCTCGAAGATGACCTCCTGAGACGGGATGCGGTGGAGTCCGACCAGCTCGTATCAGTGATGACGGGAGCCGCCCATTCTTTTATCGAACACTTGTACATGCCGGGTGACAACGCCCCTGCCCCTTGATCAATCCTGCACTTGTAATGCAAACTAAGCCTTTTGTTAGAGTATTTGTGCTGCGTTTATTTGGATATTTCTGTTTTAATCTCATCAGTGGAACTTTTGTCAAGAACTTGGCACTAAGACTTTGTCGGGTGTGCGTGTGTCAGACAAGGCGCCTAAGTGTCAGGTTACCTTAGTTTTTCTGTCTAATAGGTGGTTGGAGGGCCTTGTTGGTTTACCGAACGCTAATAGGCTTTGTCGAATATGTCGTAGTTTGTACCCTCTGGTTCCTCCCTAATATACGCTCGAAGACTTTGCTTTTAGCTGGGGATCTTGGTCGATCAGGCCTTAGTCGAAGTCGAGTGGAGGGTTCAGGGACCCTCTGTCACTCGTCGACGTGATAAGGGATCTTCCTTCTCCCACCAGGCTAGAGCTCAGTCTTTTTTTTTCGAGTACTGAACTTTCAAGTGTTCCATACAACACATCATTGGAATCTTTCCCATAGTACCTATCTAGCCCCCCAACTCTCTATCAGAAATAGCAATAATATTTCTGATGGACAGTAACAAATAGAGATTGCATTCAACTAAGTGTATATCTACAAATTGCTTTAAGAGCGACTTAAAAAAAAGTATTCCTATTGTTGGGAACTAACAAGAGAAAAGCTAGGGACACACTCCTCTGTCCAAGTAGTCGTGAGTTGCTCCAGGTACTCATGTCATAATCTACTGAAGACTTTTCGGGAGCGCGTGCTAGGCGGAGGCGCCTGGAGCATCTTACCACTGGCTGGTCTGTTTTGTAGCTTGATGACAAGAGGTAGGAGGTGGCACAACTAGGATGACTCTGAGGCTCGGAGGGTGGTGCTTGTGCGGACTTACCCTGGGTACTTACACATAAAACTTCTGGAGTTGATCAATGTTCTAGGTATTTGTGAGGATTTGGCCAACTTCCATTGCCAATTTAAATGATCCTGGTCAGGAGGCCTTGACCACTTTGTAGGGACCTTCCCACTTGGGAGATAGCTTGTTGCTGTTGCTTCAGTTCTGGACAAGTCGTAGGACCAGGTCCCCGACCTGTAGGGATCGTTCCCGGATGTGTTGTTCATAATAGTGTCGGAGACCTTACTGGTACTTGGCTGATCTCATCAACGCTTGGGCTAGTCATTCCTCAATGTAGTTGAGGTCATCCTCTCATCGGAGGCTTTCTTCTTTCTCGATGTAAAGTTCAACTCGAGGGGATTTGGGCTTTAGTTCACAAGGAAGCATGGCTTTGACCTCATAAACCAGAAAGAAAGGCGTTTCGCCCGTGGCTCGACTAGCTGTGGTTCGAAGGGCTTAGAATACCGGTGGCAACTCACGAACCCAAGCCTTGGCATAGGCTGACAATCGATCAAAAACGCGGGTCTTCATGCCTTGTAGAATGAGACTGTTGGCATGCTTGACTTGGCCGTTACTCTATGGATGAGCTACAGAAGCATAGCAAAACTTGGTGCCGAGTCCTTTGCAGTCTCGATGAAGTCTGTGCTGGAAAACTGAGTACCGTTATCGGTGATGATCTTACTCGGAATGCTGAATCTTGTGACAACACATTTCATGATAAAGCGCTTAGCGGCTTGCGACGTGATCTTCGTGACTAGCTCCGCCTCAATCCACTTGGTGAAGGTATTTATCGCGACAAAATGGAACTTGTAGGCCCCGGGCGAGACCGGGAAGGGCCCCCAGAATATCCAGGCCCCAAGTCATGAAGGGCCACGACATGGGAATCATCTGCAATGCTTGGGCGGGTTGGTGAATGCATCTGTTGTGGAACTAGCACTGATGGCATCGCTTTACCAACTCGCTCGCGTCATGGAGAGTCCTCAGCCAATAGAATCCCTGTCTAAAGGCCTTTTTGACCGGGGTTCGAAAAGATGCTTGTGCCCCACACACCCCTCCATGGATTTCATCGAGTAGTTCTTTACCTTTCGTCTGGGTGATGCACTGCATAAGCACACCGTGGGCTCCTCTACGATAGAGGGCTCCGTCTACTAGAGAATACATCCTAGCGCGTCAGGCAATCTGCTCGGCTAGCGCATCGTTCTCGGGAATTGTTCGATTAAGAAGGTACATACGGATAGGTTCGATCCACGAATCTTCAGGATCGATGGGGCAACAAGTCGACCCGCGACCCTCCTTGGAGCGTCAATACCTGGTGACATCCTTAAGTGCCCTCTAGACTCATGGTCCACCAATTCTTTGGCCGTAGTTTCGTTGGACTTGTCATCCGTGGAAGCTATGGACGGCATCGGGAGCCTTTCTACAAAGGTCTCGGGTGCGCATGGAGATCGTGAAGATGCCAGGTGGGCAAGGCTACCGACTTGGCATTGATCCTTCCTTGGGATGTACCATACCTCGAGTTCGATGAATTTCTTCTCCAGCTTCCTCATTTCTGCTAGGTAAGCTGTCATGGTTCGGTTAGAGGTCTGGTACTCCTTGCACACTTGCTTCGCGGCCAACTGTGACTCCCCACTCACGAGTAGGCAGCGGATTCCAAGTGTAGAAGCGATTCGGAGACCGGCTAGCAAACCTTCGTACTTGACCACATTATTTGTGGCTGGGAAGTTGATCTATGGTATGTACTGTAGGCATTCTCCTGTTGGTGAGGTCAAAATTATCCCAGCCCCCGCGCCTTCGATGATTAGGGAACCATCGAAGTGTAAGGTCCATATCTCTTTGTTCTCGGTCGACAAACTGACTGGATGGTCGGGCTTGGACTACTCAGCAAGGAAATCGACGAGTACCTAAGATTTGATTGTCGTGTGGGGAACAAAATGGATGTCGAATTCCACTAGCTCAACGACCTACTTGGCGATTCGTCCTTGGTGTCCCGGTTGCAAAGGATTTCTTTGAGTGGATAGATGGATGTAATTATAACCTTGTGAGCCTGGAAGCAATATCGGAGTTTGCGAGAGTCCGTTAGTACCGTGTAAAGAAGTTTCTGTACTTGGGGATAACATTTCTTAGGCCCGTGAAGGACTTCACTGACGTAGTACACCGGTCTTTGTATCTTCTTGCGTTGCCTCGGGGCTTCACGTTCCACCACTAGTATGCCACTTACTGCTTGTGGCCCAGCCGCTATTAGAGTAGCAGTTTTTCCTTAGGGTCGTGAGCGGCCAGCACAGGGGGGGGTTGTGAAATATTTCTTGAGTTCTTGAAAAGCCTTCTCTGATTCTTCCGTACCTTGAAGCCGTCATGTTGTCCTGGTGTTTGAAGAAAGGACTCCCTCTGCCTCCTAATCGGGATATGAATCGACTCATGGCTACCATGCAACCCGTGACTCTTTGGACATCTCGGATGGACTACGGAGACCTCATCAGAGTGATAGCTCGTATCTTATTGGGTTTGCTTCGATTCCTCAATGCAAGACAAGGACCCCAAATAGTTTTCTAGCGTCGACCCCGAAGGCACATTTTTTTGGATTCTACATGATCTGGTTCTTTCATAAGTTCACGAAAGTCTCGAGAAGGTCCGAGAGCAGGTCTTCTTTCTTCTTCTTTTTTACGATAAGGTCATCTACGTAGGCCTCGATATTTCTTCCGAGTTGGTTGTGGAGGGCGAGCTGCATACCTCATTGGTATGTCGCTCCTACGTTTTTCAATCCAAAAGGCATTTTCAAGTAGCAAAACACGCCGAAAGGAGTTACAAAGGAGGTTTTCTCCTCATCTTCCCGAGACATGCTTATCTGGTGATAAACAGAGTAGGCATCGAGAAGGCATAAACAGTCACATCCAGACGTAGAGTCTACTATCTGATCTATCGTAGGTAAAGGAAAAGCATCTTTAGGACACGCTTTATTGAGATCCGTGAAGTCAACGCACATCCGCCACTTCTCGTTGGCCTTTTTACCATAACGGGGTTGGCTAATCACTCTGGGTGCTCGACTTCTCAAATAAATCTGGCCTTCAATAGCTTCTCTATTTCCACTTTGATGGCTCCCTTCTGGTCGGGGTGAACTGTCAGAGCTTTTGTTTAATAGGTTTGGCGTCGGGGCAAACTGCCAACCTGTGCTTGATCACCTCCCTGGGGATTCCAGGCATGTCGGATATTGCCATGCGAAAACGTCCGAATTAGCTCGGAGGAAGGTGATGAGCTCAAGTTCATATTTCGGACTTAGATTGGAGCCGATTCAGACAGACTTGGATGGCTCCGCCGGGTCCAGTAGAATAGCTTTCACCTCGCCGTGGGGCTTCATGGTCGCTTTAGGCCTGAGGTGTTTATCTTCCTTGCCTCCTTGGTATTTGATGATGAATAGTACGGTATCCCGCGTATTAGGGGTATCCGTATACAGAATCCCAGGACTTTAGGAAGGTACAGCGTACCCGGCAAGGATCCCTGGACGACAAGGTAACCCCTCTCGAGAAGGAAAAACTCCCCCTAAACTAGGAAGTCAATCCCGACGTTTAAGGAAACCAGAGTCCTACTCGGGCGTAAGTCCACGTCCGGTACGACCCTAGGAACCCCCTATATAAGGATCAGCAATCCCATAGGGGAGGACAGGTCCTGATAGGTTGGAGGAGATTCTACAAGGTCCAGCAGATCAATCTAGTCGCAGCACCGGGAGGCGAAGCCCTAGAAGACCCGCTGCCTCGAAGGAGTCGAGCCCAGCGGTTTAGCATAGATTAGTCTACGATTAGGCCTAGGGTAGCCACTAACATACACCCCCCATTGCACGCGTGTTCTCCATCAATATATAGCAACAGGACGTAGGGTTATTATCCTGAGGGAGGCTCGAACCTGTATAAAAACGGATGTCCCCTGCTGTCAGAGCTCCTGGCACTTGGGCCCTAGAGGTCCCTACCCCCCCAGTAATCCTCATTCCACGAATACCGTAAGATCGCCAATTCACCGATTGTCGACAGATGGCGCTGACCGTGGGGACCTCTCCGGACCAAGCCGTCCAGGAAGAATCAGAGTCGGTAGGACACGCAACTAAGCGCGATCAGATCCCAGCGCCGTTTGCATAGCCCTCACCGGTTTTGACCGAGGAGGAAGAAGCAAACTCGGCAGGAAAACCAATCGCAATCTCACCCCGTACTGGGTACTCGGACCAGGGTTTCTACGACAACTTTGGCCCTATGGACCCGTACCCGGTTACGGATCGAGTGGATTTCGGAGAGTACGCCCTGGAGAGGACTCGGATGGCAAAGCAGATCACTTCAGAACCGAGTGCGCCAGGGCCTTCAGCGGGAAGCTGGTCTTGAATGACGACTTCCCGGCAGGAACGACCAGCCCCATGGCCGGAATTCCTCCTGCAAACTCTGATCGTGAGAACGATCAAGATCTTACCTACGTCGCGTCCGATGAGGACAACATGATGGAATACGAGTACACGTCGTCCAGCCAAGGACCTCGAATGGTACTCGCGATCGACGATGGTCGAGAAGACCTCGAAGATCAGAATCTGCCCGGGGGCTCACAGCCGCACAACGCAATGGCTGCCTCCCACATGAACGGGGGCTTACCCGCCACCGGGGAGAGAACCCCTCGCCGGAACGAAGACCTGCCTTCCGCTGCGGGATGATCCCCCTGGGAACGAGGGAGTACGTGTCTCGAACTGCTCGAAGACTAGCGGAAGTGCGCAATCTGCTGTCACAGCCTCCCGTAGCGAATCTATCAACACCCGCGGGCGTGCAGTGGCTGCAGCGGCTGGGGGGCTGATCTCCAAGAGGCTCAGAACCAGGCCGAGTCTTCTCGAGCCCAATCGGTGGCCCGTAGCTCTACTCGGGTGGACACCCCTCCTCCGCTAGAAAAGCGCGATCGGGAGGGACGACACCCCAGGAACAGGCCTCCTCAGGAGGAGCCACCTGTCGACCTCCGAGAATAGCTCGACAAGCGTCGCCGCCAAAGGAGCCAGCAAGAGCAGTAGCCTTCTCGGAGAGATCACGTGCAACACGCCAATACTCGTGGCCAATCCTCGACCTCGAATAGCGGCGAGAATACACCTTATCGGGGCTCCTTTAGTGGATGCCAGGCGCTATCCCAGGAACTCCGTCAGGTACGCTGGCCTTCTCGTTTCAAGCCCGGCTCGCTAGAATCGTACGACGGAACCACGAACCCCGTGGAGTTCCTTCAGATCTACACCACCGCAATCGAGGCAGCCGGCGGAGACGAGAAGGTTATGGCCAACTATCTTCCTACCGCTCTCAGAGGAGCCGCTAGGACATGGTTGACGAATCTACCCCTAGGAACGATCCGTTCGTGGGGACAGCTATGCGACATGCTACTCGGGAACTTCCAGGGTACCTTCCCAAGACCTGGTCGGGTCGATGATCTTTTCCTTGTCATCCAACGACCAGACGAGACCTTCCGAGAGTTCACCAAAAGGTTTAGTGCTGTCTGCAACACTATCCCAGAGATAACTGACTCGGATGTCATCCGCGCCTTTACTCGGGGCAGCAGAAACGAGATGTGCACGCACGATCTGATCATGCGGCCACCAAAAACCACCAGGCAACTCATGGACCTGGCCGAGAAGGCCGCTTGTGCGGAGGAAACCCTGCGCTATATCAAGCAACAGCGGGGTGAGTCGACCAGTTCTCCCCTCCGGTCAAGGGGCGATTCGTGCAAGACTAAGCGTAAGAAGAAGCCCTCCGGAGGGAATAAGGAGAAAAGGATCAGGTCCGACGAGGTAATGGCCGAGGTCTCCGAGAAGCGCACCTGGCGACCACGCCCCAAGGATAAACCTACCACATCCTCTGACAAGTCGTCCAAGCCCTGGTGTGACTTTCACCAGACCGACTCGCATGATCTGCGACAATGTCGCATCTTTAAGAAGTATCTTCGGGAAGAAAGAGAGAAGTTCCGCGAGGAGAACCCTCAGGTCGCTAACAATAGCCGGGAAACAACTTCCGACGATGATGACTCCACCCCTGAGCCTTTCCAGGGGCATGTCAGAGCAATCGAGCACATATTCGGGGGCTCAACCTCTTACGAATCCAAGAGGCAATACAAGGCGATCGCCCGAGAAGTTCTCGCGAGTGTACCGCGAGTTCCCCGAGCGGTCAAGTGGTCCGAGGTCATGATCTCTTTCGACCAGACCGATTGCCCCGAGAACTACGCTCGGCCGGGACGGTACCCAATCGTGGTCGAGCCAACGATCAACAACTGCCGAGTGGGTCGCGTGTTAATAGATGGAGGGAGCTCCCTCAATATCCTCGCCAATGCCCTCGACGCAATGCAAGTGCCACGATCGTCTGTTCAGATGGTGACGCACGCTTTCCACAGTATCGTCCTGGGCTCATTGGCCATGCCGATCGGGCAAGTCACGCTCCCGGTTACCTTCGGTACACCGGAGAACTTCCGAACAGAGAAAATCCTGTTCGACGTAGTCGATTTTGAGACAGCATACAACGCTATCTTGGGGCGCCCTACTCTGGCCAAGTTCATGGCAGCTACGCACTACGTACGCCTACCAGTGCGTAAAGATGCCCGGTCCAAAAGGTGTCCTCACGATAAGAAGTTCCCCCAGAGAAGCGCTCCTCTGCGATAAGAGCAGCCTCGACCACGTACGAGTACACCTGGGGGAGGGGGAACATATGCCCTCAAAAACCAGCACGGCCGTGAAGACCCACGGTGAGATAAAAGTAATTCCTCTGGATCCAGCAGAGCCCTCCAAGACAGTCCGGATCGGGTCAACGCTTGAACCAGACTTGGAATCGTCGCTCATCATTTTTCTCCGGGGCAATTCGGACGTCTTCGCGTGGCAACCATCCGACATGCCGGGAATCCCCAGGGAAGTAATTGAGCACAGGTTAGCTGTCCGTCAGGACGCCGTACTAGTGAAACAAAAACTACGGCGATTCGCCCCAGATCGGAAAGAAGCCATCAAGGCGGAAATCGAAAAACTCCTGAAGGCCGGCTTTATCCGAGAAGTCGAACACCCTGAATGGCTCGTCAATCCAGTTATGGTTAAGAAATCCAACGGGAAGTGGCGGATGTGCGTCGATTTCACGGATCTCAACAAGGCCTGCCCAAAGGACGCCTTCCCCTTACCCAGAATAGATCAGATAGTGGATTCGACATCAGGATGCGACTATCTAAGCCTCCTCGACGCCTATTCGGGTTATCACCAAATAGCATGTGTCGGGAGGATGAGGAGAAGACCTCCTTTGTGACTCCGTTCGGGGTATTCTGCTATTCAAAGATGCCTTTCGGACTAAAAAATGCGGGAGCAACATGTTAACGCGGGATGCAGCTTGCCCTCCACAGCCAAATTGGTCGGAACGTTGAAGCATATGTCGACGACCTCGTCGCGAAAACAAAGAAGAAAGAAGACCTGATCGCGGACCTACTGGAAACATTCACCAACCTCCGAAGAAACAGAATAATGTTGAACCCGGAGAAATGTACCTTCGGAGTCAGCGCCGGAAAACTGCTCGGTTTCTTGGTATCGCACCGGGGAATTGAGGCCAATCCCGATAAAATACGGGCGATCGCGGAGATGAGGTCCCCAAAAACGGTCCGAGACGTCTAAAGACTCACGGGTTGCATGGCGGCCATGAGCCGATTCATATCCCGACTAGGAGACCGTGGAATTCCTTTCTTCAAACATCTGCGACAACACGACGGCTTCGAGTGGACAACGGAGTCAGAAGCGGCATTCCAAGAACTCAAAGAATACTTAACCACCCCCCCGGTGCTGGTCGCGCCTAATCCCGAGGAAGGGCTACTGCTTTACATTGCGGCCGGGCCGTCCGCGGTCAGCGGAGTGTTGACGGTGGAACGCGGAACCTCCGAGCACCGTGAGAAGGTCCAGAAACTAGTGTACTACATCAGCGAGATCCTGCATGGACCCAAGGAACGTTATCCCCAAGTTCAAAAACTCCTGTACGCGGTCCTCACCACGTCTCGCAAGCTTCGACACTATTTCCAAGCTCACACGGTCACGATCCCGACCACCTACCCTTTGGGAGAAATCCTCCGCAACCGCGAGGCCATAGGCCGAATCGCCAAGTGGGCTGTCAAGCTCGGAGAGTTCGACATCCACTTCGTTCGGCGCACGGCGGTCAAGTCGCAAGTCCTCGCTGACTTTGTCAATGAATGGTCGGAGCCCGACTGTTCGGCGTCACCAGCAGTGAAGGACAACATCTGGACACTGCACTTCGATGGTTCCCTAGCCATCGAAGGCGCGGGGGCTGGGGTAATCTTGACCTCCCCAACCGGAGAACGCCTGCAGTATATACTACAAATTGACTTCCCGGCCACAAATAACGTAGCTGAGTACGAAGGGTTGCTAGCCGGTCTCAGGGTCGCTTCAGCACTCGGTATTCGCCGCCTTCTTGTGAACGGAGACTCGCAGTTGGTAGCACGACAAGTGTCCAAGGAGTACCAGACTACAGACCCGAATATGGCGGCTTACCTCGCGGAGGTGAGAAAGCTAGAGAAGAAGTTCGTCGGTTTTGAAGTACGGTATATCCCTCGAAAGGATAACTGCCAAGCCGACAGTCTTGCCCACCTAGCTTCCTCACAATCTCCATGCCCACCCGGGGCCTTTGTAGAAAGGATCTCGACGCCGTCCATGGCTTCTCTTGAACCCGGGGACGAAGGAGAGGTGGTTAAGCACCACTCAAGGGTGTCACCAGGTATTGACGCTCTGAGGGGAGTGGCGGGATGCCTCGTCGCTCCCCTCGATCTTGAAGATTCGTGGATAGAGCCCATCCGCAGGTACCTTCTCGATCAAACTACACCTGAGGACGATGCGCTTTCCGAGCAAATTGCCCGGCACGCCAGGATGTATTCCCTGGTCGATGGGGCCCTCTACCGACGAGGGGCCCACGGAGTGCTCATGCGGTGTATCCCTCAAACGCAGGGTATAAGATTACTCGAAGAGATCCATGGAGGGGTGTGCGGGGCACATGTATCTTTCCGAACCCTGGTCGAAAAGGCCTTTAGACAAGGATTCTATTGGCCGACAGCCCTACATGACGCGAGTGAGTTAGTGAAGCAATGCCGTCAGTGCCAATTTCACCGCAGACGCATTCATCAGCCCGCCCAAGCATTACAGGCAATTCCCTTATCATGGCCATTCGCCGCATGGGGCCTCGATATCCTAGGGCCATTCCCGGTGGCACCCGGGGGCTATAAGTTCCTCTTCGTCGCGATCGATACATTCACCAAATGGATCGAAGCCGAACCTGTCTCGCAGATCACGTCGGAAGCAGCCAAGCGGTTCATAATGCGAAACGTTATGACTAGGTTTGGCGTCCCGAACAGAATCATAACCGACAACGGTACTCAGTTCTCCAGTTCCGACTTCATCGAGTATTGCACCGAGCTTGGCACCACGATATGCTATGCCTCGGTTGCACACCCACAGAGCAACGGACAGGTCGAACGCGCCAACGGACTTATACTCCAGGGGATGAAAACTCGCGTCTTCGATAGACTCTCCGCCCACGCAAAGGCTTGGGTACGCGAGTTGCCCTCCGTCCTCTGGGCCCTACGAACAACCTCCAACCGAGCCACCGGAGAAACACCATTTGGCCTGGTATATGGAGCCGAGGCCATGCTGCCGTGCGAACTTACCCTAAAGTCACCACAGGTAGAATTGTACACCGACAAGGAAGAAATCCCTCGAAGAGAGGATGACCTCAACTTCATCGAGGAAAGACGGACCCAGGCTCTGCTCCGGGCCACCCGCTACCAGCAAAACCTCTGTCGTTACTATGACAGACATGTCCGACAACGTTCATTGCAGGTCGGAGACCTCGTCTTACGACTCGTGCAGAGTAAAATCAATAGCAATAAGCTGTCTCCCAAATGGGAAGGTCCTTACACGATAGTCGAAGTAACGCGACCAGGGTCTTTCCGACTAGCGATGGAAGACGGCCGAGTCCTATCGAATTCCTGGAATATCGATCAGCTTCAGAAGTTTTATGTTTGAGATTAATCGACTGTACTCTCGAGAGCATCCCTCGAGTGAACAGTCGGGGGCTGGTCCAAAGATTTAGGCTCGGAAGTCGTCCGTCAAAAAAGACAGAAATTCTATACATGTCTACCGTACATACGAAGGCCATGCATTTACAAGTCGGGTAGGCGCAAATGCCCAGAAAAATCTTGAGCAGCTCGGTCCAATTCCGCCAGACGATCAGGAAAACTCTCCGTGGCTCGGATAGACGCACCAACCGTGGTAAGTACCAGCTCTAGGCGATCCGCCATTTTCAACAGGTTCTCCTCGGCCGACGAGGCTCGCTCCTCGGCCGACGAGGTTCACGTTTTCTCCCGAGAAAGGGCGTCGGAAAGCCGAGCCGCCTGGTCTCGAAGTGACTGGACCTCGCCGCGAACAGAGTTCCACCTATCATGAGCACGCTGAGAAGAACATGCCAAGATCAGATAGGCTGGTAATCTTATCGGACAAAACCAATGACGAGCAGGAACCTTTCCCTACCTCCACCAAGGGTCTGAGTAGCGCTATGGGATCATCTTTGATCGAGGCTTCCCCGTCCTGGCGACTTGGCGTCGGCTGGTCCTTGATGGACGATGGAGAGGATGACACGCCAACCGGCCTCCGACTAGGAAGCAATCTAATAGACAACTTCCTTCGCGGGGCAGCACGTGGGGCGGGTTTCGGCGGAGAAACTTCCCTGCAGGACGCATTCAGAACCCAGAACTAGGAGCGTAAGCTCGACAAAACAAGAAGCGGAAGGATGGTACCTTGCCCTCTTCAGCGAAATAGAGCGTCTTCGTCGGACCGAAGGATCTTTCACTCCACGAAGGCAGGACGGCGGTATGGATCTCGACTCACCCCCGCGCAGCTTCTTCCACCTTCTCGGTGGGCTGGGTGTCTCCGTCGCGTTGGTCCTCAGCCGCAGTCGAGCACCGACTAGGAATAGAGGGCCCAGCTTCGGGATCATCTATTTCACGTCCTCCTCTCTGCAGAAAAGGTCCATCCCACTAAACCAGTGTGAGGTGGGCATGAAGGATCTAAGGCCCTAGAAAAGAAAAAGATTACCGCTAGAACCTCTTCCCGCTCGTGCCGAGGTCGGAGAGGCAGCGACGTGGGGACATCCTGGCGATTAGGTGGAGGTACGCGCTTGAAGAGAGTCTTTACCTTCTCGGACACCTCCGCTTCCGAGGGGGCTGCTCGGAACAAAGAAAGAGTTAGGACACCCTGTCAGGTCCTGCATACTGAGCTGTGAGGAAAAAAGCTTACCCATCTTTCTCCGCCGTTGGTATGGATCGCTTGTCGAGTCCCAAGCACCTGTCTCCCTGAACCGTAGGGGGCAGATTCCGCGCCTGACGAAGTCAGCGACAACATCGGCCGAGGACAAGCCTCGGGTTCGAAGAGCCTTGACTTCCCCGACTAGGTGCTGGAGACGGGAGTCGAGCAGGGTCTCGTCGGTCCAGGTGGAGGCCACGTCGGGTGGAGTTCCCCAGTACCTTATGCTCAAAGGGATCGATGGACGGCAATAGCACCACTCATACTCCCATCCTGGAAAGGATCGAATTCCGGTGGCGTCAATGTACTCCGCGGCCCTATCTTCTTGAAGACGGACACTCGCGCCTCCCACGACTTTCTTCTTGGTCCTCTCCATTTTGTGATAGTATCTGAATAAATCCAACGATGGCCGAACCCCGAGGAAAGCTTCGCATAAATGGGCGAACACACTCAGGAGAGTGTACGATGCCGGGTCCAGGTTCACCACCTCAACTCAATAGAACAGGAAGATCGAATGTAGGAAGGTGGAAGGAGGCAAGAAGAACCCGCACCGGAAAAAGTCGGGGAAGACAACCAGCCAGCCGGGTTCGGGTTCAGGAACTCTCTCACCCCGAACATTGCGGAATTCGGCTTGGCGGGTCGATTGGATAAGGGTTAGTTCTAGGGAAGATGCGAGTTTCACCTCGGTCATCTCCGAGCGCGGCCATGAGTCGTCAACCAGCGGGCTCCCGGCCATGGCGCAAAGAGGAAGGAAGAAGGTGAAGGGAGCAAGAAGGCTAGGAGGCAAAGAAACTATGCATGCAAAAACCCCAATTCTTGGACTCCTAAAGATTTAAACTTTCGCCGGAGCCGAGCGCGGTTTTCGGCACGATCAGTTCCATCGCATTTAATGCGGACAGTTGCTTTTTCCGCTTACAGGGCGCTTCACGGGAAAAAGAGGGTCTGACAACCCACGACCCAGACGAACGCGCCGTGGTTCAGCGTACGTTAACGGCACCACGGCATAGAGAGAGAAAAGATTCTTCATCACCACGCGAAATTTCCGCCACGATGGTTCTGTTTCCTAGAAATATGCCAGGCGGACGCGTGTCCGTGATCGACGGATCAGATCAGATCGAAAAAGTATTCTAGATTTTCCAGGGAATTATTCCGATAAGGCTTCTACGACTACCCGGTAGGGACTGAGCCTACTCGGAGAGGCCGCCGACAAGAACTACTCGGATCGCCTACTCGGAGTCTCGTCTCCGGCAAGGGCAGATTTCCAACAGATCCATCACGACCTCACTTCACGTATTGATGGGGGCTTGATGATGAATAGTACGGTATCCCGCGTATTAGGGGTATCCGTATACGGAATCCTAGGACTTTAGGAAGGTACAGCGTACCCGACAAGGATCCCTAGACGACAAGGTAACCCCTCTCGAGAAGGGAAAACTCCCCCTAAACTAGGAAGTCAATCCCGACGTTTAAGGAAACCAGAGTCCTACTCGGGCGTAAGTCCACGTCCGGTACGACCCTGGGAACCCCCTATATAAGGATCAGCAATCCCATAGGGGAGGACAGGTCCTGATAGGTTGGAGGAGATTCTACAAGGTCCAGCAGATCAATCTAGTTGCAGCACCAGGAGGCGAAGCCCTAGAAGACCCGCTGCCTCGAAGGAGTCGAGCCTGGCGGTTTAGCATAGATTAGTCTACAATTAGGCCTAGGGTAGCCACTAACATACACCCCTCATTGTACGCGTGTTCTCCATCAATATATAGCAACAAGACGTAGGGTTATTATCCTGAGGGAGGCCCGAACCTGTATAAAAACAGCTGTCCCCTGCTGTCAGAGCTCCTGGCACTTGGGCCCTAGAGGTCCCTACCCCCCAGTAATCCTCATTCCACGAATACTGTAAGATCGCCGATTCACCGATCGTCGACAGTATTGTTGTGCAAGATCCTGACTACGCTTATCGCAAAATAACGCATTCTGGGTGGAGCCTTCATTGTGATGACCCCTTTTGGTCATGACATCTTCATGCACTGGTAGGTGTAGTGGGTAGCTGCCATAAACTTGGCGAGAGTTGGTCATCCTAAGGTGACATTGCATGCCGTCTCGAAGTCAACTACATCGAATAGGATTCTTTCTGTCCGGAAGTTCTCTGGTTTCCCGAAAGTCACAGGGAGAGTGATCTGACCGATCGGAGTGGCTGAGGAGCCAGGCACAATGTTGTGGAAAGCCTGAGTTATCAATTTCAGATGAACGCGAAATCTGCATCGCGTTGAGGGCATTTACGAAAAGGATATTCAGCGAGCACCCTCCGTCTACGAGTACCCAGGCCATTCTGTAGTTGTTAATCGTTAGTTCGCCGACGATTGGGTGTCATCCTGGTCGGACGTGGTTCTCGGGACAGTCGGTCAAGTCGAAAGAAATCTAAACTTCTGACCACTTGACTGTGTGAGGAGTTTGTGGAACTGTTGCCAGGACTTCTCGGGCGATGGTCTTGTACTGCCTTTTTGACTCGTAAGAAGCTGAGCCCCCGAACATGTGGTTGATTGCTCGTTCTTCTCCCTGGAATGGTTCGCGGCCTAGGTTGTTGTCGGAATCTGAGTCTCGACTGTGGTTCACAACTTGTGGGGTTTTCCCGCGATGTTTCACGTTTTTTGCCTTGACGTACTTCTTGAATAGTCGGCATTGACGGAGATCATGTGAGTCAGTTTGGTGGTAGTCGCACCAGTTCTTACCTGTCTTCTCGATAGGAGCTGACTGCTTATCTTTGGAGCGGGGTTGCTAGGTGCGCTTCTCGGGAAGGTTGGCCATTATCTTGTCGGTCCTCGGTCTCTTCTCCTCATTTCCCCTAAAAGTTTTTTTCTTGCACTTGCTTTCTGACGAGTTGCCCTGTGCTCTGAGGGGAGACCGGGGCGCTCCGTGCTCTTGTTCCTTGATGTATAACAAAGTCTCTTCGGCGTTGGCCGCCTTCTCGGTGATGTCCTTCAGCTGTGCTACTATCCTTCTTGATCTGATTCTTCTCCGAATACGCGTGGATCAATTCTTCTACGACTGGAACTGTTGGTAACAGACATCAATCAAGAATATTCCGCTTGCTCCAAAGCTTGTTGCAGTTCAGCCCCTAACTGTTGTAACCATCGTTCTCCATCAAGGGTGACAAGATCAGTTGTCGGAGGGCGCGAAAGTAGGTTACGGACTTCGAAGAGCCTCCGAGCAGTCCGTGATGCATACACTTCTCGTTTTGGTTGGAAGGTGTTTGGATCTACCGGTTTGATAGTGTTACCTCGTGATGTAACCGGTGATTTTTCTCGTGGGAGATCCCTGGTGTTTTGTCACAGATCGGACGCACCATTATTCTGCACCGGGTCGATGAGGTCTCTTTGGCTGTCCTCCATAGCAAGGACCACCCGAGGGTCGGCCTTACTTGATGAGTACTCCAGACCATTAAGTCTTCTCCGTTAGGAGAGATCTCGGGGTGTCGATCTCGACCAGGTAACCGGTCGGAAGCCATGGGTGACAATACTAACATCGGGCTTGCAGCATCTATCCTGATGTTGTCAGAAGATTCCAACTAACCACCGAAAGCCCTGGCACATTCAGTTCTGAAGTGGTTCGCCTCGCTATCCGAATTCTCATCAGGGGAATAATCTTTGAGATCCACGCAATTGGCTGCCAGTTCCAAGTCGGACGGGCGGGGCGAAGTCGTCATAGAAGCCCTGATCTAGAAGCCAGTTCGTCACGTGAATCTTGTCGGCTCTTGCGTTGATTTCAACATTGTTTCGACGGAATCGACCGAAGAGGTCCCAACGATCGGCGCCATCTGTCGATGATTGGTAAACCGTCAATCTTACAGTTGTCGTGAGTAGAAGATTTGTTGAAGGGTAGGGACCCCTGGAGCCGTCGTCTAGCAGCAACGAGAAACATGGACAATGATTTTTTTTTATAGGTTTAGGTCTTCCTTAGGATAATAACCCTACATCCTATTGGTATATATTGAATATCGAGTAGTTTATAAAGATATGTTAGTGTCTAGCCTAGATAAGGTCTAAACCTAGTCGGGAATCTCCTTTGGAATTTCTGCAAGGGCTCGAATTCCTGAAGGCGGCGGATCTTCTCTAGGAATCGGGATTCGGATTGAGGCTCTAGAAAGGCTAGGGCTCAATCGGCTGAAGACTTTTGTAGGCTTGCTGTCTCTTGGATCCTGTTCTCCCCTGAGGGATCTTCGAGTCCTTTTGTAGGGAATACTCTAAGTTGTGGAGAGCTTGGACTTATCTCCGACTGGGATTTTGTTCTCCTTAAACGTACGGATAGACTTCCTAGTTTGAGGGATGTCTTTACCTCTTACAGGTGGTTTCCTTATCTTTCGGAATCCTCTGGGAATACGTTAGCTGCTCCAGAGGCCAAAGGTATCGTATACGGATACCCCCTCATATATAGTATTAACATACTACCCATCATCAAAACTCAATTTTTCCATATCATACCAAAAATACAAAGCCCAACGGTAAAATATATAGAAGAATGAAGAAGAATAACAAGAAGGTCCGTGGCCGTCCTAGTCCTCCGAGGCCTATGAAGGCCAAGTACCCAAATCAACCTATTCTTGTTGGTAATGCCGTAAAACAACGTTGAGACATAAGTATGGATTTATACAGCATTATATCTCATGCTACCATGAAATTGTATTAGTACCGTGCATGGTTTTCACGTACGGCCGTATTCATCAAAGTAAACGTTACATAAATTTTACACAATCACTCAAAAAGAGAGAGAAATTTACATAATTTTACACACACACAGAGTATTATCGGCAAATCGTAGACATGTGAATTAAGTTTGACGTCTCACTAAACACGGCTTGATGCATCTTCCTTCCCATTTCTGGCATAGGAAGTCAGAAGGGAAGCCGAAGCCTGCCATCCATCGTCTGCTGCTGTTTCTCTGCTTTGAGTGACCCTACTGTTGTTGTAGATTGCATAGATACCCAGCTGGATGCTGCCCAAGAAGAAGCCTATTCCATTCGGGATCTGCAAACACAAGATTTCACACAAAAATGAAGATCCTCAGTAATTTACAATGCTACAAGTGAAATCGCGTATAATCAAGAACCAAATAACCAGTAGATGTAACAAACAAGAAGCAGTTGTGATAATAAATTTGCTCATGGTTGCCACAGCTGAACGATATGATCAATAATTTTTCTGTGCAGTATGTAACTAGAGACACTTACCCCAAGGAAGATGTCTCTGTCGAGTATGGCGTAGACGGCCCAGACGCCTCCGTTGAGGAAGAGGAAGAAGGACAGGAAGAACGGCATGTACTCCACGCTCCTTGTGGTGATAACCGTTTGCTGTTCGATGTACATTCACGAGTGCACACGTTTTCAGATGCAATTCTTCCATCGATGGTTCAAAGAAATTAAGGGGTAAAATGGCACACATCAACTGAAAAATGGAATAACTACAACATTTCTGGGTGGCAATTTTGCAATGGTTGGCAGACATGCATCCTGGAGGAAATCTAAGCACATGTGTAATAACATGAGTTAGTTTCGAGATCAAAGTACTTAGGTGCATTCCCATGCATGTTCTTCGAGACAATACAAAATGGTCACCAAATATTCTGACGCAGCAACGCAGCTCCAGGCGAATTGAAATTAAAAACCAGGCCCATGCACAAAAGGAGCCGTGCAGGCCTGCCTCATTAAACTTTTGGCCCATTTACGTACATACCTTGTTAACTTGTCATATGCATTTGAGCCCATAAGGCATATTATTGCTCCAGAAAAGTTCGAAAATGTAATCTCCCTGACATTTTTCCTCCATACAAGGGACAACCATCCGGGCTTGATCAAAATAGTTGATCCTATTAAGACTATTGGGAAGATAGTGATCAGCATGTAGCCATGTGCTTAAGGATAAAGACGCCACTAACATGGCTGGTTTCATTTTTAATTAATTTGCATCTTATTCATGTCTGATTTTCCTATAAGAGAAGAATATCATATGGCAACACATTAACCATAGTTTTAATAGTTCCATGGCATTTTCATGGCACGATAGAGCATCTAGATATTAATCAGTGATCTACTAATTAAATTTGCTCTGCCTCTCTGGAAATATTAGTTTTGCATCCAAGTCGAGATGCATATCTCCGAAATATACATTTTACCTGTCATGTTCGCATGTGTTCTGTTTTAAAGAAGGAATACCTATCCGTGCACGTTAGCTCTATTTAATTTGTTGAAGTTTACGAGCATGGCATTTTGACCTATGCATGCATATCCCTCCTTGTGTGCACGGTTTGTGCTATTACAATCTTTGAGCACGCAAGGGCTTTGACTATTTGTAATAACAGATTTTCATTTCTAGATTTAAGTATACCTGTAGCGGTAGTTATCAAAAGCACAATATTTGGTGCACACATGTGCAACTTTTTTTGTTTGGTATCAACTCATCATTAAAAAATTACAAAAAAAAATCTGTAGATGTACTACTGAAACAGTTCTACTTGCATATAAACTTAATTTTCAAATTCGCCATTGAATGTAGAAATATGACAAAAGTCTAACAAATGAAAAAAAAGGGAATGGAAAAAGAGAAGGATGGATATTAATACTGAGAGCAAACACATCTTTTTTTTCTTTACTCTAATATAATTTGAGTTTGAAGTTCAAATTTAAGTTTATACAGAAATCATAGACTACATCTGTATGGGTGGCTCGTTCAACCAATGTTGCACTCATATATTGTGATTAAAGGTCACACTTTGATTTCCACTTACCAAATGATTATACTATTTATATCCATTTGTTTTAATCAACTGCACTCCGTCAACGAAAACTGAAAGTTAGCAATAAAATCTCTCGTTCATTGTATGATTAAGAGCTAAGTAACCACATAGGCCCTGTTTGGAACGCAGGGACTTTGTAGTAATATTGTAAATAAGAACTAAATAGACGTATATATGTATGTATCCACTCACACTGGCTATAAGGTTCATGGAAAATTCCTTGGAAAACACTAGGTCCAAACCATTTCCGGTTGAGTTTAGGAAATAATTTCTGTTAGTCATATCGGACTTAGCACGTTTTGCAAGAAACAAATACCGTACAAGGAAGTGTTACTGCAGGAAGATAAGTAGTTGACCAAAATCTTGCATCTGCCATGAAATCATGGTTTCACGTACGGATTATGTACACACAGATCTGGTAGTGCTTTCCCACGTCTAATTAAGGTCTAATTGCATAAAGTAACGGTTACGTTTTCTATCAAATATAATGTTTCTTTAGAACTTCTGTATTTAAAATTTATGGAGGAATCTCCGTGATTTTTTAATAGCAAATAGAAGTATTTTTCTTGGCTACGCAGCACAAACGAAGACTTTGCATACCGAACAACATACTACTCCTTCTATTCAGAACTAGATGATGTTCCTACCTTTGTACAGTCTCTGACGAGCAACTTTAACTCTTATTTTTTGTATGAATATGTAATTAAGTTAAAAATTATATAAAAATACATTGTGAACTATTTTTCATGACGAATCTAATGGTATTGTTTGTAACTAACAAGTTCAAGTAATTTTTTATTAATTAATGGTCAAAAATAAAGAAGTTTGAGTGCACATTTTCTAGAACGTTTATAATTATATCATGAACTGATAATTGGCCGTTGTTAAAATACCGGCCATCAGGGAAAATTCACCAACGCTTGTAGGTTGTATGTATGGCTACTAATAAAATGACGGAGAAAATGCATGTAAAGTGTAATCACATGAGCATATACAAGGATGCGTAGTGAACCCCACTCACATAGCTAGCCATCTCAATATATTTTTGCAGAAATCCTAGTTCATGCTTTTCCTGGAATTTTTTAAGAGCCTAACTATTCGAAGAGCTGGGGCAGCTAGCCCCAGCTTCTGTTAGAGAATTAAACAAACTTTTAGCTCGTTTTTATAATGTACAGAAGGTGAACGAGAAAGAGAATATAGCTTAATTAATTTCCTAGTTGGAGATCTGAACTATTACTGAAATTGTCTGTCCTACACGTGCATCTTTCTATATAATTTTTTTCTGACCATACGAGTGTGGTATTAATTTATATATTGTGCAAGTGGAATATGCCAGCACCAACTTAGTGGGACACACTAGATGATCTCTCCACATATATAGAGCGATGATCTGTAGTTGTGGACATATTTGTCTGTGACATGACAAATTAAGTCTAAAAAAATGAGATGACAAATTAATATAATAATATCTTTAGTTGTTTTATCCCCACTTTTATGCAATTGGATAATACATACAAGCAAGCTTCAACTCATAATTCAAAATCTTTATTTTTGAGTGAAACGATTAAAATTCTTGGTATTGCAAGGTGTACCATCCGGGGTATACTAGCTCGATTGCAAATCGAAGGTCAACTAGCCAGCTTGCGGTTGTTACATTAGGAAATATATAGTCCTCTATAACTGACATGTTTATCGATTAAGATTTTTGTACTATATATACAGCTTCAAAATATGCTTACGAATGTGTTTCTTATATCTTACAGATAAAAATAGTTGGTTGTTGATCAAGGGTAGCCAGTACAAGAAAATAAGAGTTGCTTTTGAGAATACACAGCAACACAATGCACAGCCTAATAGGGGAAAAAGATACTAATTAGTTTATTTGTACGTGAGACATTACCATGGCAGCCAGTGGGGACCCGTACATGGAAACGTTGAGGCAGGCGCATATCACCCCTATAACCATGATTCTCAAGCCTAGCTCACCAATGGCAAATGTTGTGATTGCGAACACGACTCCGAAAACAATGATGTCCAAAGCTGCCACCAACTTTGCAGTTTTAACCTGCAAAGAGCAATGGATAACTGATCAGATACTTCTGTGATCTTTTCTGAACAGCTTAAGCGCCCGGAAAAGATCCCCCTACACCAACCGCAAGAAGGCCTTATGGCAGCCTTTGAGAATGAAAATATAAAACACACAAAATTGCAATTGAAACATGTACGGAAAAGGTGGGCCAATATTCTAACAAGGAAAGAATTGTGACTCAAACAGAAAAAATTAATATGAAAGAGACTTGTACTGAAAAACATTAACTACGATAGTTTAGTGGATGAAATTACTTGAGCACCCTTGTTCGCTGCATGAAAAAAAGAACCTTGTTCAGGACTTGCTCCTAGCTAAGTCCTGGTCACTCTTTCAAGAATATAATTAATTTCAGGGTTGAATATTGTGGATCATGTCCTCACCCTTGAGGCATGATCGGCCGCGTAGACGAGGAAGAGCACGACGTAGATGGCCTCCATCACGGCCCCGAACCCGTTGACGGTGGCGATGAGGAGGCCGTCGGGCTTGGTGACGCCGTAGTAGAGCCACAGCAACGCGTTGAGCAGCGTGAGCACGTACGGCGCAGGCTCGAACTCCTCCGTCGACCCGCTCCTCACGATCCTCCAAAACGTCTTGCTGCACCGGGCATCAATCACACGTGTAAGCAAAAAATGCTTCTGTAAATGCAAGGAAAACCAGAGCATGCATATGCATGATGCTCTTACATGGGAGAAATAAAGACCAGAACCGAGATGATGTTTCCTGCAACTCGGAAGAAGCTATTGTCAAACAAAGAAACGCGAGTGAGAGAGAGAGAGAGAGAGAGATTCATGCATGATGCATGTGCACGTACGTGCGTACCTATGATGCCGATGATGAACAGAGTGGAATCCATGGCAGCTGATAGACCGGAAGGGAGAACTATGAAGTTAGATCCAAAAACGATGATCCAGTCAGCTAGGGCGATGCCTCGTACTTATTGAGGAGAAAGCACAAGGACAAGCCTGTGTTTAATGAGACTAAGAGAGAGAGAGAGAGAGAGAGAGAGAGAGAGAGAGAGAGAGAGAGAGAGAGAGTTACGAATTAATTCTGGGCCTGCACTGCCTCGTTTAACAGAAGATAAATATGTATAAACCGCCACCGGCTTTGCAGATCTAGTTGACTAAAAGGCTGAGATCGATGTACTTAATTTAGTTCTAAAAAATTACACTACTTGATTTTCATTTGTTTTTTGATATACAGTACTGCCTATCCTTAGTTCCTATTTTTTCTTTAAAGACCGTTCCTCGAATTATTATATTTGACACTTTCCACTTGTTAAGCAAATCAACTAGTGGGAAAAAAAAATTCGACCATGTAAAATTTTGACGATTACATACATAACTATGTGCGGGTGTCACACCTCTCTCATCATCATCACTGGTTCTGAAAAAAAATTTGACGATGTAAAATTTCGACGATTACATATATGACTATGTGAGGGTGTCACAACACTCTCACCATCACCACTGGTTCTTTTATACTCTGGCCAATAGCTTAGCAGAGAGAAGGATAGTGATGAGTAGCAAAGGCACAAGGTCAGAAACATATAGCTTTTTTAATCACATGAATGTACTAAACATATGTCGAAGCACAAGAATCTGAATGAAAACATCTGTTCAATTTTTTTATTAGTTTTGTCAAAACATAGAGAAAAATCCGCTTTTAGCCCCTGCGCCAGGTCAATTCCAAAAACAGCCCCGTTTACTAGCCAAAGCCAAAAATAACCCGACACGTGGTCCTACCGCATACCTGGCCGACGGCCACCCTCCTACCGCACACCTGGAATGCGGCCCGCACGTGGGGCCCGCGTGTAGAAGCTGTCGCAGGTGGGGCGTGCGGCACCCTCCTGCCGCATGCTGGGGCTGTGGCACCCACCTGCCGCATTCGAGGCCTGCGGCAGCCCCTGCCGCACGCCCGGCCTGCGGCCTGGGCGGGGCACCTGCGCGCCGACAACCCGGGGCTCCACCGTGAAGAATCTGTGTCACGGACTCGGAATTGCATATGATTAGGGGAACGAGAAGTCGCCAAGGACCGAAGGACTCGTCCGCCCGGTGGCACGGTACCTGCGCCGTACGCACCAAGGTAGACGATCCGACACCCGCCAGGTGCGAGCCAGCCGGAAGCGACCAATCTTCCCAAAATCACATACGATTCCATAATCCGGTGAAAAGTCAGAGTCGTTCCCGAATCCTACCACGACAAGCAAGGTCGGAGGAGCCCGGCAATTCTACCCACACCCTAACCTAGCTCGGAAGCTAGTGGGTCGCTCGAAAGCCCGGTAGAACGCCCACACCCTGCCTGGCCGGCACAGCATCTCAGCCAGCGGGTCACTCAACCAACTCCTGCTCGACTTAGTAGAAAATGGTACGGCCTCGATCTTTCACGGCATACCCATACACTTCATATCACTCACGCATTGTGCAGGGGCAGCCCGGATTAACAACTCGGATATCGTCACAAAGCTCTACATTACGATATTAATAATAACAGTCCACGATGGGACAACATATTACATCAGTCGGTTAACACCGGAACCATATCCGAGTACGGAGAAAATTAACAACAGCGGAAGCAAAATAATAGTCCCACAGCGACATAGTGATCGCTGAACAAAACACTAACTATCCCATACATCGAACACAACCGAGGAAACCAGACACGTCAAACATCGTCGAAAAACTCTTCGACCACCGGCTCACCTGCAAGCTCCAGGGGTAACCTGGGTGAGTACGAATGTACTCGCAAGACTTATCCGTGCTTGATTAAATGTCCTACTCATACTAGGGCAACAACAATTAAACATGAATGCTTCTCAGAGTAACAATATACTTAATTATGAAAACAAAGCATAATTAACATGGAGGAAGGACAACTAGTCAATATACTACTTAGGCAACCAACCAATCAACATCAATTACTAACATGTTTACTTGCATCATTTTCAATCACTTAGGGTTCAGTCCCTAGGTTAATCCCAATCCCAATCATCAACACCTAGTTCATTCATTCTCTCGGACCGTTCCGACGATACAACCACTAGCGATATTCGAGAGCATTATCCCTTGGAGGTTGCAAAGCTCCAAGCGGCCTTTACCCTCCGACATACCCTAGCGTTGATCTCGGCAACGTCCACGTGGTGACAAGGGAAGTAGCCACGCTGGAGTTACCTCAAGGTTGGTATCGCGACAATACACCCATTCACCTAGTCGCACCAGGCTCCTCCAGTGATACCAACTTTATCCAGCTGACCCTTTTTCCTTCGGCTCTCACATCTCACCTTAGGTTCAAATATTTAGCTCATCAATTAATTTCAACCATCACTAGGCACACAATACAACACATCCTAACATGCTAGTTTAATCGAAATTAAGGACAAGCTACGAACGATAATACAATCATCAACACATGAACGAAATAAGCAAGTACTGAACGCAAAAAGGGAATGCAACAAGCTCTGCTTGCCTTCGTAGAACTGCTCCTGTTCTTGCGTCTGGTCGTGGGCCTGCAGGTCTCCTTCTTCGTAGTCTAGTGCAAGCAAGCCGAACATCGACAATAAGTGATAATGCAATCAATGAATCCAGCATGTATGCATGAGGGTTGATGCAAGGAATGTGTTTCTAATAATGTACCGATGTTAGATTAAATGGTTGTTTTAGACTTATATGCATGGCAAGATTCACGCGATTACGAGTTAGGGTTTTAAAGGTGATTGTTTATGTGGAAGTGGCATGTATAGGTATTTGCATAACTTAGAAGTGTTCTGAACTACTTGACTAACACATTTGGAATTAATCGATTTGGGGTTACGAGCAAGAAGTTATCCATCGTCGAGTTAGGGCTTAACGGGGTATGACGACAAATAGGGCTAACGACTGAAACTTATCGTGCATGTATACTTACTGGTATTTCAGTGGTTCCATGTCGTAGGATACCTGGTGAGGATTCCAGAACTACCAAGATCGTCGAAATCGGAGCTAGGGTGAAGATTCTAGGGTTTATCGACGCTCGACAGAGGCTAAACTTCTACCCTAATTATCAACCTGTGCATGTATTCAAAATTACTTTCTGATTCAACCATCTTGTAGAGTTTTTCACAAGCTTTCCAAATATATAAAATTTATTCAATTTGGACGTGTGGTTTGAAAGTTATGAACGTTTCAAGTTTCAGCCAAAACCTAACCCTAACAGTTCGAAAACCTAAATACTAAGCGTACCCGAAGGTTACCCGGTCAAATCCTAAATTCCTACGCACACCCCAGAGACAACCCGGGAATTCCCACCCATAATCCACGTCAGCAGTGCGCGGACCCCATCTGTCATCGGGTCAGGCATTTGGGAGCCAATCACAACGCGACACCTGCCCCACCCCTCCTCTCTCTCACCCGCACTCTCCCTTCTCTCTCTGGTCCGGCCGGAGCCGAGGCTCAGGCGGCGGCGCGTCTCGCCGGAGGGCTCACCGGAGTGAGCTCCGGTGCTTGGTTGGGCTCGGGATAAGGGGCAAAAGGCTCGGGATCTCACCCTGAGCTCGTTTCTGTGCTCGGCTAGGGAGGAGGAGGTCGGGAAGGAGGTCGACGACGGAGAGGTGGCGGTAGGGTGGTTCGGTCACCGGCGGGGAGGGTGTTCAGGGCACTGACCTGCAAAGGAAAGCACACCAAGGTGTTAAGGGGGAGAAGTGGGTGCTCTGGAGCAAGAAAAGGGGGAAGGAGGGAGACCAGAACGCGGTAGGGAGCTCGCCGGAGTAGTCACCGGACTTGGAGAGGATGACGGTGGAGTTGGAGCTTCGGGCGCGGATCTGTGGAGTAAAATGGAGGAGAAGGTGAGAAAAGGCCCGCTGGTGCTCGGGGGAGGAAAATCTCTAACCGTAGCTCACCGGATCGACGAGGATTTCTCACCAGAGTGGGTCGCCGGAGCTCGGGAAGACACTCGGGTGCTGGAGATTTAGGGTTAGGGTTTCTCAGGGGAGCGGGGGAAACGGGAGGCTGTCGGACCCGGGGGTTTTATAGGGGCGGCGGCTTCGGACCAGGGCGTCGGGAGCGGGCACCGCCCACCTGCGCCAGCCGGCGTCGGAGACGTGGCCGGCGTGCCCTGACAGGCGGGCCCGGGCGCGCGGCAGAGGAGCGGGGGAAAGGAGAGAGGGAAGGCGCGCGCGGCCTGGTGCGCGGGTTAGCGGGCCGAGCGAGCGGGCCGGCCCAGGTTTGGGCGGTTAGGGCTTTTTCTTTTTATTTCTTATTTTCTATTTCCAGAGCTACCCCTTTTGTTATTTTATGTATCATTTCAACTCCAAATCGATTGAAATTTTTACAGGGGCCTCAAAATATTATTTGGGATCCACTGTAGGAGTTTGAATTAATTTGGGCAAGGTTTGACCTAGATTTGTGTTCAAATTTGAATTAGGGCTTCATTTCGAACTCGCACTATTGCTAAGCCCTAGACATATCCAAATTTTCTCAAAATTGGCCAGGGGTTAAGGTTACTCCTTTTGAAACTATTTACGAAGTTTGGGAGGTTTGCACCACTGGGGAACTATTCTGTCGACGAAACCCTAGTTTTGGCATCGTTAGGGTTTTAGGGTTAGGGACGGAGATTCCTCGAAGGGTTCGATGACGTCTACCACCCTTATTGATGACTTTGTTATTTTGAATATTTCAAATAAATTGATTGGTGTTTGCAACAATCATCCACCGAGGATGAGATATTAACATATTCTATAAAGTAAAGTTGATATACAACTAAGTTTAAATAAGGTGTGGTTGATGATAATGCCATGTATGCATGAATGCAGAGCAAATACCTATTTATCGTAAAGTGGGTATTACAATCTGGGAAAGAATCCCCCATATGCGGAGAGACTAATTTTAATTCCATCTCGAAATCAGTGCAAAGCAAACTGATGTACAGTATATTTCCTGTTTGGTTTCTGTTTATCTCAAAATCAGTGAAGTTTGTCTCAGAATTTATGTATGCAGGTATCTCGCGGTGCTTGGATTTAACTCTTCTCGTGTGATATTTTTATGCTGTTGCGATTAGACCCAGTAGTTGTAGTCTTGTCGGAACTGTTGAAGCAATGGCAGCAGTTGTTTTAAATGAAGAGGTTGTGCAACTCGCTCTCATAATTCCATTTGCAATCTGTGCGTTCTCCCATCTCTCATTCTTGTGCTTCTCATGTCAAGAGCAGAGAAGAGCAACAACAGTACTTAGTACGATGTGCAGAAGTGTTGCACTATTTTCCTGTCAATTTTTTGCAGCAGTGTTGCGCTATTTTCTTGTACTCATTCTATATAAACGACATCATTTGTCCTCACACCTACATCCCGCAGAGCTTTCTACCTACGCTAAACTCTCTCGGCCACCCAGTGTTCCTCGCTTGCATCTAAAGAAGTGAGAAAATAGAGAAGATAAACATACAGTTTGGTTGTGGATTTTAAATCTTTGGTAAGTTAAATTATCAAATTTTAAATCTTTGGTAAGTTATTGAAAGACTTTAAACAGCCTGCCCTGGTTTAGTACTTTTATCGTATAAGACTATAAACTCGAATAGAAGATCTTATTAATTGATGGGAGTAGTCCAAACAACAAAGTAGAGTAGTACAATTATGTGAAACCAGTAAATAGGGTGACCGATCAACGACCTCTTCCCCTCTTGTGTCTGCGCGGCATGTGATCTGAGGGGAAAGTAAATTGTTCGTGCGGCATCGGGTTAGTCCGGAGGCCGTAGCAGGGAGTCTCCTGAGTAGGTTCTAGTTGACTAGGAATCTAGCTATAAGCAATCTGATGCTGTCCAAAAAAATTTGTACCCAATCGTTGCCCGGGTCGTAGGACAAACCAGCCTCGTAACCTCCTCCTGCAACTAGGGCTGGTATTGAAGTGTAGGTTGCATCCATAGGGTCTGGACAGCAAAACTACAATCATCGAGTGACAAATCAATGTGGTCCATTGTCTAGAAAAATTTAGAATTATTATTGAAATTTTAATTTAAGGTACAACTGCTGCACGTAACTTAAAAAAGGTACCATTACATACCTGACTAAATGAACCTCCCTGAGACCCCTGGGCCTGTTCTTGTGGTGAATTCATGTCGAACTATATACAAATTTGATAATCGCTTAGTACTTATTTTTAACCTCATCAGTTGTATAATACTGATATGCACAAAATTAAGTGCACCTGAACTCCTCGAGGAGCTCGCATAGACGACGTTACCATGTGCGATGTGTCCGCATGAACGTCCGACTATAGAAGTTAGGAAAAAGTATACGCAAAATATCATACTAACGATATATGGAAAACTTGTGCTCTGTTAGCAAAGGCATACCTCTCGAGCTGCACCTCTCTGTGACGTCTGGCCTTGCTCGTGCGCCAAGTCGTACTATGTCAAACATGTGATGATTGCGTACTACAAATTTATATATGTAATTAGGTTGAATGAGTCTGTGAGCTAAATTTATCATACCTACAGTCCTCTACTAGCTCGCCTAGAGGATATCCTCAAGAGTGAAGTGTCCCCACGCACGTCGGACTGTTAAATGTCAGTAGTTCGATTCAATCTATGTATTCACGCAGAAATAATGGACAAAGTTAACTTCGAACATTGAAAAAGGCTTACTTCTCGACGTCCTGAAGCGGCACGTGTATCTACTGCCTCACTTGGTCGGGCCGACCGTACCTCCGGCATGTTTAAAGCATGCGGTAGTATGTCGTCTGTCCTACCGCAACTCAAATTCTTGAGAATCCATTTCGCATCCTCATACATGTCTTTTATCTTTCAGTAAAGGGGATGGTCGCGATGACGGCTGATGTGAAGTTCGGATGCTGCGGTATCGTGGATCCGCAAGGCCTGATCGAACTGCATATGCAAGGTTACTTCTACTCGTCAAGATGTGCTTTTTTATCAAGTTTGTCAGAAAATTCTTTAATATTACCGTGTCGTCACGACGTGAAGCTTGGTACCGATCCATCCCCATCCGTAGTTGATCAGCATGTGTGATGGTTGCTCGTCTCTCGGGTGGAGGACATGTGAACCTAGCACGGGTCCTTGGCACGTACCACCGCAGGTAGTCGTCGTACGTGCTCTCGTCATACTGCCTACATTTAAGGTAATGTTAGTCACCGACAAGCAGAACATAACATGCGTAAGCTGAGTGTCACAAATTATCTACCTTAGTTCTGGGATGATGTTTTGTGCAGCCAAGTTGTCTCACATTTCCTTCCACGGACGTTGTGTCATTCTCCAATCATCATCCTTCCTGCCTTTCTTACCCTGCCTGCATTTCAAATACGAAAATCACCAGTAAGTACACTAAAAACACTAACAAGCATATAATAGTGTAGGATTCTTCAAAACGTACTCATGGATTTTTTTTCTCCAGTTGTCTGCTATCTGGAGGGGGCACTTGCTGGAATAGCGCAAACTGCCTCATGACACGTTGGGGTCCATACGGCTCTACCATGTTAGAGAATATTAGGTGACATGTCGTCAACCAGTAATGTACGTCGCTTCTGCACTGGATGGACAAACCATGAGATGCTACACTACCTATATGGTCATTTGTCCATGGGAACCACATCACCCCACTGTGGTCCATCATCTCGAACTCCTGGTGGTACATTGGGTAGCAACGCGCGGACAGGTCTCGAGCCCAAGTAAAAGTGGCACCTGTCCACCGAGTCTCCCATAGTCGGTCCATCTATAGCGCTCAGCCCCATAGGATACGGGTGGATTGGTTCAATTATCTGGGGCCGTCCAACAGGGAAGTGCTCCCAAGACCACAGCTGAAGTAAAGAATGGCATACGCAAAGAACCGGCTGTTTGCCCTTCGTACGGGATGTTGCATCACACAACCCCCTATACGTAGCACTGAGTACTGCAGATCCCCAGCTGTATTGAGGAGCGTCCCCTAGTGGAGCATCGGCCAAAGCCTCTGCAAGGTGTACATAGCTTGCGTACACTATGTGACCATTCGAACTTGGAAACATGAACCAACCGAACAGGTATAGCAAATTCGCAACCAAATGTGTCCTGACAACTTCTTCGTCAGCATCCACCGGGCATGTGTCAAACCTCCTAAGCCAGGTTTTTGGGACACCACGCGGAAGCTCTCCTTTCTCCGTTCTTGGAATCTTTGCACCAAATCTTTCAGCCAAGTGCTCCATCCAGTCAACTCTCTTAGGAGGTGGAACTATTGCTTCTCCGCTAACGGACAACCCTGTGATCATGGAAACATCTTGTAGAGTGATCGTCATCTCTCCCCAACGGAAATGAAAAGTGTGAGTCTCAGGTCTCCACCTATCGACTAGAGCAGTCAATAGAGACGAGTCCAAAGTAAAGAGTGGCCAGTCGACATCATCCTAGTGAATGGCGGGAGCCCTGTATCTCGTAGGAATGGAACGAACCGGTCTTCCAGTGCCTAGTGTGACCTTGGAACCCTTAACGTGAACGTTGGTGGAACTTCAACCTCACTTCGCAGCCAAGAGTGGCACCGATGGTGATCATCGTAATAATCCTCTAGTAGTTCCGATAGTGCAGCCATGTCCTGCAGCCAAAAAAGTCAGGCAAATCTGCATAACTTAACTATACGAGATCGACATGCACTACATGTAAATACAACAATACATTACTTACGTGTACATGACAAGTATCTTCGTTAAACAGGAACATTACAAATGTAAAATATATTACAACACTAGCAGTTAAACGTGACAATACATAGATAAAACACATTTGCGTTGAAGGAAATTTGATGACATATTATCTTATACTAGGTACGGGTAGACGCACTCGGCTTGTTCGGGCAATCCTTCTTCCTATGTGTAGCGCTCCTGCATATTGAACACTTGCGGGGTTCTCTAATTTGGCTATCATCCATGTCATTCCTGAATCGCCGAGTATGTCGTCGACCCTTCTTTTGCTGCTTCAATGCTGCATTCGGCACCTACTCCCATTGGCCAGGCCATACATCCCTATAGCTCATATAAATGCCATAAGAGTAGAACTCACTACTCCATGTGGCAAGCAAATGGTGAATATTGAAGTATGGTGAGACATATTGTTGCGAAGCCTGTTTCTAGTGTGCACACGCCGTGTACATATGTGAGCAAGGATAATGCAGAAGCTTCGGCTTGTTACATGTGCACGAACAAGCAGTAGCGTCAAGCTTGATTTCATGCTTCCTGTCACCTCTAGCGTGGCTGTTAACATGCTTCCTGCGAAGACGGATCTCATATTTCCTCCACAAGCCATCAACCACTCGAATGTCATGCTTTTGAGATTTTTTAATTTTCATGTCCATGTACCTCTGCATAACTTCAGACCATTGCTTACCTTTCTCCATATTATCTTTTGCAGCTCCTGGATCTATTATCGAAGTAACTAACAGTCCGGGACCATGATTCATCGACGATGGCAGTAATAGGGAGGCAGTGCACACCTTTCAGCACGCCATTGTAACCTTCAGACATGTTTGTCATCATTATGCCGTACCTTCGACCGTCCGTATCATGAACCAACGCCCACTTCTGAATCTCTGGAGCGTGTTTGCTGACCCACTCTGAGAGAGTCCGAACTCTTCTAGTGGGTGCAACACGGGGATACACTGGCTGTTCACCTTCAACCTGAGATTCCCCGCTGTAACAGGCAGTTGCACACTCTAATAATCTCCAGATGTCCTGGAACTTCCGCTCCTGATTCTACATGCACATCTTCTTGAAATTCATCATTAGCTCCTTTGAGCAGAACTTTTGAAAGAAATTGTCCGCTAGATGCCACATGCACCATCTCAATTCAAGATCACTCCACCTGTACTCGTCAACAACTGTATGCCTTATTGTGTCAATTGCTTTTAGAAGCCCAGCATTGCGATCGGTAATGAGGCATACATGAGGAATATCTCTGACAACTGACAACTTTAGATTTATGAGGAACCAGAGCCAGCTATCTGAGTTCTCGCTCTCAACGATTGCATATGCAACTGGAAGCACTTGATCATTTGCATCGGCTGCCATTGCTATTAGTAAT
Organism: Stipa capillata; assembly: GCA_019208055.1. NCBI lineage: Eukaryota > Viridiplantae > Streptophyta > Magnoliopsida > Poales > Poaceae > Stipa > Stipa capillata. The sequence goes on along the minus strand of JAGXJF010004052.1, from coordinate 21,684 downwards.
GTCCCCTTGTACTTTCCCGTGAGGAATGTACCATCCATTGACAGCACAGGACGACAGTACTTGAATGCCTCGATGGTTTGACTGAAGGCCCAGAATACATGATCAAGTATGAACCGACCAGGAACCCCATCAGGATGTGGCCTATCAAACTTGTTTATGTAAGTGCCAGGGTTAGCTTCTGCTATCTGATGCAGCAACCTAGGGATGAAGTTATACCCCTCTTCGAATGTACCAAACATCCTCTCGATCACCTTCTGTTTGGCACGTCTAACCATGCTTTAGCCGACAGGAAAACCTACTTCGTCAGCCACGGTCGCCATCAGTACCTTTGGCCCCACCGAGATATCTTGCGACACTAGGTGGTGCACTTTTTCGGCTACATATGCAGCACTCACATTACGGTGCTTCGTCAACGGCTCAGATAGCTCGCATGTATGGTGTATTAGGACTGTGATCTCAAAATCCCTCCCAAGGCCCCCGTGCTAGTTCGCACGGATCCTCGCTGGGCAATTCGGTTGTGTGCATACAACCTTCAGACATTGAGGATTTGACCTTTTTGCTTTGTATTCACGACTTATGGAGACAACATACTTTGTAATGGCAGTCTTCGCGGCCTGCTTGCTTGGAAAGCGCTGGCCAACCATTAGAGTGTTCTCATCAAAGCCCCAGCATGAATTGACGTCACGTGAGATCACAAGGTTCTGTATTGTCAATTCGTCCATATCTTCCGCAACAGCTACTTGAGCACCACCTGCAGCATCACCTCAGTCATCCTCGCTACCATCAGATATTTCCTCACCCTCTTCATCCGAATCCAACTCGTTCGGCAGGGTTGGTAAGACTTCGAATAAGTCTACACGGCGGACCAGAATGGACCTGCATCTTCGTTACTGACTAACTGTTCTTCTTCTTCATGCGTGGGGTTGTCCTCCCTCGCCGCCAAGACTATTTGACGACTTCCTTCTGTCGCGGCAAGTTGTAACTCAACAGCCGCACTAGAACCTTCATCACGATCAACAAATTGAACATACACCATTGGCCGGCCATACATTGCAGCTCCAGGAGTGGTAACAAGCCTCATGTACCCAGCCCATGACACATTGCCAGTGACCTTATATAGCTCCCACACGGGGTCACATGAACCTTCATCGTGACCCCTACATGTCACTGCCTCGATGACAAGCTTTTTACGCGCTGTCTCCCGATCAAACTCCCGACGTATCGACCTCCTCAGGTCAGACAAACTAATCTCCACCAAACCTTCTATTCGTGCTACCTTGAACTGGCACTGTGACAGATCGAGCCCGCAAGGCCCGTCCCGTATTACGTTGCCTCCGTAGAACACTAATGATTCACTCATTGTACCTACGTACGCATGAAATACGTATAAATATGTTATTCTCATTTCAATTTCGTCTACTACCATAATAAATGTACTAATAATATAATTTCATAAGATATGGATGAATAATACTTTCAAAATAACTCACTAGTACTATTGATAAAAAAAATTTACGTATTCATGTGTAGCATGCTCTGCATCCTTCAATACTTTTTTTCATAATTATAGAAATGATTACTACTATGTTTTCATACTAAATATGACTTGTGATTTGTGTGTAACCTTTTTATTCATATTGTAAAATGTAATTCTTTACTCCTATATTTCTAAATTTTTTCACTGCTTAAACTCTTTTTTACTACAATGTGTTATGTTTTCGATTTCTGACATTATTTTTCTCAGTTTAGATTGTAATAATTTTTTAAAAATATATGCGTGTTTTAAAATATAATAGTCGAGGTACATAATTATTTGCATGTGAAATTTCATTACCTTAAACGGTGGTTCACCGCTTAATGCACCAATCTCCCTGTTGCAACACAAATATGATCCACAATTCACTCTTCAAGCCATCATCAAATGTACTCGGGTCACTACATTATAAATAACAACATTGTTATCAAAATTTATAGCACCCTACAAACATACTAATTATTTGCTATTTAACTCATTTTATCAACATAGTAATAAAGAGAACTTCAGTCTGACTAATTAATTACTACATAACGAAAACGTTATTATCTTCGGTCCAAAAATTAAACTAACATCGTCATCGTCATATCAATTCTGCTAATTAATATTTTTGGTCTCAGAAAATAAACAAAAGCATATCTTCCAAATATGAGATATAGCAAAGAAAATTAAGCGTAACATGCTGATTTCCGACTAACGAAACAATTAATCAGCAACTTGCATGCGAATTTTACTTACCTCTACTTGTACATCTGGACTTCATCTTTTTTTCTTCAATTATTGCAGCCATTGATTTTAGCTCGAAACCTACAAAAATTTCTCCAGACTCCGATCTTCTTTCGTTGTTCTTCTCTGCTCTTGGGATGCACTGGAATGAGAGAAGGTAGACTGAATGGATGGATGGCAGAGTAAGGGAGGAGGGAGCTGCATCAGGCTAGAGTTTAAATGAGTGCAGAGTCTGCATGCGAGCGCGCGATTATCGGGCAACGAATCCGAGAGAAACAGTGTCTAAAATAAATATACTGTAGCAGTAAATTGACCTCTTGCAACTTTTGATGCACACGGATTTTTATGCGCAGAAAAGAAAAGGGAGGAGAAGACAGCGTGCGGTCGCGTCGGTCGGCTCCCGCATGTCGGACGCGCGGGCGGGCGAGCGCTGGCGCCGCGGACTTGGCCTGCGGCAGGTGGGATGCCGCAGGTCCCACCTACAGCAGGACCAAGCCGCTGGCTCAGTGTGTGGCAGGAGAGGCTAGCCATGTGGCAGCTCGGCCTCGCAGGGCCCACGCGCGGGCCGCGGATCAGACATGCGGCAGGAGGAGTCCGCGGTTCCAGCGTGCGGCATGTGACGCGTGTCGGAGCGTGAGAGGACAAGACTATCGTTTTTGGCTTTATTTTTTGGAGGGGGCTATTCATGGCTTTGAGCCAGCGCAGGGGGCAAGAAGTGCATTTTCTTCCAAAACATATAGCGTAGTTTTGTGAAGTTACTTACTGTAATTTTCATATGCATTGTTCTAATATATCATCTTGCTCGACATGCTCATTGATGATGGTTGTGCAAATTTCATTGTATGCCTTTATCCGGATCTCTCTTTCGGGTAGAAAAAAAATATAGAAATAGAAAAATTACAGAAATATAATAAAAATGCAGGTGAAAAATCAAGGATTGGAAGACCCAGGAAAAAATTTCAATTTTCACACAGAAAAAACACAGGAAAATATGATATCAGTTTTGAGATAAACAGTATATTTCATTCGCTTAGTTAGTGGCAAACACAATTCACACACAACTGACACATGGGGTCATGGATCCGAGACCCCATCCATCAGTGTACTGCAAGTCTCCACGTTCTTATCGTGTCATTTCTTTCATTCTATTCAACCTTATCCATTCATCTCCTTCACAAATCGCTCTCATCCACCTGTTCTCGTCTGCTGCTTCCCGTGGCTTATGCCTTCTACGCTTGGAAGCAGGAGGGGGGCAAGAAGCAGGCGGCAGGTCGGGCTGCTCCGGTCGGAGGTGGCCGCAGCGAGCTTCGCGAAGGATGGCGCAGGCGGCACGTGAGCTGCAGCTAGCCGACCTGCTTCAAGCTCGCTGTCCACCGCGGCGGAATCCAGGGCGGAGACGCTGCGGGATCTGAGCCAGTTCATCTTCGCCGGCCCCACAGAGCAGCGCATCATGTGTTCCCAACTGTGGGAAATCCATTTTTAGCGTCCAAGAGAGTGGACAAGGCTCGGAAGAGACGGGCGACGACGGCTCCGGTGGCCATTGGAAGAAGCGCGCATGAGCTTGGCGTGATGGCGTCTCTTCGCTCTTAGTGCACAGGAAATTGAAAAGGAGGTTGGAGCCAATGTTTTCTTTTGTATTTTTCCTATGAAATCAGAGGGAAAGGAAAATTTCCTCCACAATTTCTGCGGCTGAATCCTGTGTTCAAAGGCCTCTACAGTGCCCATTCAATAGGATTGCTAATTTCCTTTGGAAATCTTGTGTTCCAAACAGACCCTTAAGCCTCGTTTGGAACAAAGGAAAATATAGAAATTTATGAGCACCGAGTTGTACATTGGAAAATTTCCTATATGAAGCCGTTTGGGACAAAGTAATTAGGCCTTAAAAATTTATAGAAATAGAAAAAATATAGGAATATAATAAAATATATGTGTAAAACAGATGATCGTAAAATACTAAAAAACTCCATACATGAAAATTTGGGTTGGTTACAGGAAAAAACGTAGGAATTTGCTTCGATCCTACACAAACAACAAAGAAAATAAGGTTGGAGTGGATTCTTTTTTGAGAAAAGCAAATGTACATGTACATGGGTACATGAGTTAAGAATTTAGTTCAATTCTCATATTTGTAGTTTTTCTATGGAATTGACACAAATGGAAAATTTCCTTCACTTTTCCTATGTCCAATCCTATGGACTATGAAATCGTATGTCTTTTCTACAAAAATCATTTGATCCAAAGAAGGCCTTAATAGTTCATAAGGATTCATTTGAAATTTCTATAAAATGGGTTATCTCATAGAAATACTGGAGAAAAATAAACACGAGATCTTATCCCATGTTTTCTTCTCTTTATTACAGACTTCCTGTGTTTTTTCTATATGAGATAGATGAGGGTCTTGAAGTTTCATGTACTTTTGGTTTATGTGGAATTCCAAGTTACATGACACTTCTTCGTAGTTTTCTTGTTCCCGTGTTCCAACGCGCCTATAGTCTGTTCAGAACATAGCTTGAAGACTGTGCCGAAGTCATTGTCCCATCGCATTAGGCTAAGTCTCCTCGTACTATTAGTATGCTAATTAGCGGTTAGTATATCATTAGGATATAATTATTTTCCACATAAATCGCCTGTTAAATTCTACATGGTGATTATGCGGCACAAATTCAAATCCAAGCTAAGTCAATAAGGTCAAATGGGTAAGAAATAATTAGCAAGTCAAAACAAGTCAAAGAGAAACCTATTAGGACGTGTATGTGAGGGATAGTCCACCATAGATCATATACCATCCTCTCTTTCCGACTCTAACATGAATTAGTGGATCACTTTTTCTTGTTTACCCCTCTCTTTTCACTCCATCATGTGCATTCATAGAAATTGCCAAGAGGCTCTCTTTTATATAAAAGGGGTTTATAAAGTTCATCCCATAAATGAGAAATCTCATAAAGGGAGACCTAGAGCTTCAAATCACGGACAGGGAGCTTTAGGGGTGGCCTTGGGAAGTCGTCAATAGTCCTAAGTCACTAGCCAAGTCATGTACGGTCTCTCTCTCTCCACCAAGCGACCAAACATATTCAAAAAACATCAAAGTGTCTCATATTGTTGAGCGTACGGCGACGTTCCAGTAAAGTCGTCATACACGGTGACGGCGGGATCCCCAAGGGATAGGCCCAAAGCAAGGAGTTGGCCCAACAAACTCAGGGTGGCCCAAATCCGCGGCAGGAGGCCCACTCGGCCAAATACAGCCCACAGGGTCCACTCGGAAGTAACGGCCGGGTGCCACCAAGACCAGGCGTTACAAAAACATTAAGTCGGACGTTACCCAGAGGCAATAAGTAGAGTTAAGGCGCCAATCAAGTGTGCCATTACCACGACTTGGCCGACTCGGCAGTTGTAAAACCTAGGCCTTACCGGGTCTATATAAGGCAAGGCTAGGACACCCGCGCAGGGGACGGGTCTTCGATTTTCTTCTTCTTCTTCCAGCAATCACACCATCGTTTGTACTAAGAAACTTCTCACGCGAGGCTTAATAACAATCCAGCAGGAGTAGGGTATTACCTCTTCAATAAGAGGGCCTGAACCTGGGTAAATCTCTCGTGTGAACCCGCTCCTGGATCATCCTCTTGCGCCCCCTAAATCCTACTTAGAAATGTATATTGCCGCGAAATCCCCACGACAGTTGGCGCGCCAGGTAGGGGTTGCACATGCTGGAGCTGCAATCCAGGCGGGATCTTCTCCGGTCACCGGCGGCAGGCTCGTGTTCGGCCACGCGGTACAGCACCTTGCCTCCGCCGCATTTCCAAGAGGCGCGACACTCTCCTTCGGGAGCCTGCGTTTCTTGGCCGACGATTTCGGCCAGCTTCGCCTTCAGGATCTGGTTCCTTGCCCGGCGATGGAACCGGCACCCAAGCACTCCTTGGGGCCCTCACATGACGGCGAGGATTCTTCCCAGTTCGTTGGCATGATCGGCTCCGACTCACTCCTGCCCGTCCTGGATTCTGCATCCGATGGGTACGAGAGTTCACACAGCCGTGCCTCCACGGCCAAAGTGTACATGGTCGCGCCCAGTACTGCCGACGCTGCAGGCACGTCAGGTGCGGCGGCCAGAGCGGCGGATGAGTTTCTGCGTACGCCCATCACCGGCCAGTCGGAAGCCGAAAGGCTATGGAGGTGACCCGCCAAGCCATCCTGACCGAGCGGGACCACGAGAACCAGGAGAAGGCGACACTCGCAGCGCGAGAGGCCAAGTATGGCGAGGCAATGGCTTACGAGTCGAGCCGACGTCCTCGACACGCCACCCCATTGGCCGTTCGGAGGGGCCGCGGCATCCATGACTCTCTCTCGGGTCGCAGCTCGGATGGAGTCCCGGTTTAGCGCACCCCCGTGCAGAACCTCATTGTGGCGGCTGCGCTAGCCGACTCAATCCCGCCTCCAGCAGATGGCTTTGTAGCGGAGGCTTACCGCCGAGTCGTCACCCTAGTGAAGACGGCGGTCGAGCAACAGAACGAGGCCACCTCGTCTCACGGCCGGCTGGCAATCAAGTCAGCGCGCAGCAGACCATCAGCAGCTCCGAGTCGCCCGCTCACCATCGGCTCATCTCAGCCGAGTTGCTCCACCAATCGGCATCCTGACGCCCGCGAGGAGATCCGCCGGATCCAGGCGGAGCGGCGTCGAGCAGCCTCACCTCGTGTCAACAACCGCGATGTGCGAGATGATATTGAGGGACAATGGGCTGCCAGCGCGCAAGCCGAGCGTCGGGGCAGTAAGGTAAACCAGTCGGGCGGCTCGGCTTCCACTGGACCGTTATGCTTTAGCAGGCGGCACTACTACAGAACAGCTCTTCCGAGACAGGCCAAAACAACCATCCCAGACGGTTGGCCGGCCTGTCCGAAATTGGTGGTCAGCGATGACGCAGGTCATGGCAGACGGGTGCGCAGCCTGTCTGCGATTATGACTCATCCCAGACGGTCCGACAACTGAGTCGTCTGCGATGTCAGGTCATCCCAGACGGGTATATAGCGCGACCGTCCGCGATGTCCGATCATCCCAGACGGGTATATAGCACGATCGTCCGCGATATCTGTGTCATCCCAGACGGACGTATGTCACGACCTGTCTGCGATGATGATATCACGGACGGGTTCAACTGTTCACCCGTCTGGGATGGGTGTGTACAGAGGGCATAACTCTGCCTGTTTTGTGGCTAGCCTCAGGAATTGCTAGCCATGCCCTCTGAAACAGGAGATACATATATATTGCAGAGAATATTCACATATTTGGACATTCACAAAAACAATCACATGCTGTAACAATCACATATTTATACATGCATTCACAATTGCTAGCTACATATATTCATACAATTGGTAGCTAGCTAGAACTGAGTCACAATTGCTGCATGCTGTCAACAATCGGTTCAATGTTTAAAAGTAGAGTTGGAGCAGATGTCTAAGAACAAATATGAAAGATATTGCTAGCTAGTCCGCTAAGCCGCCACCGTAGAACTCGCCGGCGGGATTGATAATTTGTGTATTGATGAAGAAGGCAAAAATCCCTCGAATGCGCTTGAGTTCAGGTTCATCAAATGTGTCATCTTGAACCTTCCACGCCTGTTGCTTTCATAAAATCATCAAGGACTAGAAAATTACCAAATGTAAATAAACTCAAAATAATGCTTGCATTTGGGTATACCTCCTCCGCTAGTCTTCGCCTAACGAAACCCGCGACAACCTCCATGTGGTAGCAAACGTAGAATCCACATAGGTTTGTCCCCTTAGGTTGTTGTTTGCACTAAAACAACAACCAAATATACGTTAGCTAAGAAGAATCTATTATGAAGCATGTCAATATGCTATATTAACATAGTAATGGATGTATATGTACCGGAAAGTCAAATCTATGTCGCAGCTTTGACCCTTTGCCACTTATCCCTCCACGAGCTTTGTACTCGATGAATGCCTCGTCAAGTACGTCGTGAATCGGCCGAAAGTCGCGTGAAGGGTTTCGCGAGGAATCAAAGTATATAACTCTGTTCCATTTTGGTATTAGTACGACCAACACCCAATGGAAGCTGCACATATATAGAGGTACTTCCAAATCAGCTTATTGATATATGCGTAATGGTGAAATTATAAGTATTGGATGCGATGCAACACTTACTCTGGGTTGTAGGCAAATACGATGTACTCTTTATCCTTTTGGGACAACAGTGCATGCTTAACATACTCCAGAACTGCATCTCTGTTGTCCCTAATGTTTGCCCAAGTCACCTTTGCCGGGTCAATGAAGCCGATAGGTTCTTTGACCAGTTTGGCTTCGGTGTGCATGTATCTATGCAAAATGGGAAATCATGTCACGGCTTAATTAAGTTGCATAGGTATGGAGAAAACTAATTGATTGAGAAGTTGTAGACTTACAATGTCCAGCATCTCAACAGGGTCTGCTCCAGGGCGTCGAGGTTGAAGAGTTCGAAGAGGTCTTGAAAGTACAGGTAGAACAAGCCGCCCATGTCCTGGTGGAAAAGGTGTTCCTCCTTGAAAGTGACCTTGACGCATTGTGGCATGGTTTGGCCAGGCTCTAGGTTGTTCGTCGCCTTCATGTACCAATCATGCAACCTCTGGCATGCCAGTGAGCTCGATATGTCTTCCGGCATGACCAAGACTTGTCCATTCACGAATCGACGAGCTACAGGCGCGAAAGGGAGATCATCCACTGCGTCCGGATCAAACCCAAGTTCTGCCACTAGAGCTGCCTTCGATTTTTGGCTGCCCTTGGAAGTCTTACTGCGACTCCTGCCCTTGCCGACTCTGCTAGCCCCCCTAGAGTAGGTGCGCTTCACCGGTGAAGGAACTGATCTCATCTGTAGCACCTCCTTAGTACCTATGGAGGTAGCAGCTGCTGGCTCTAGGAGCTTGACCGGAGATGAAGCTGGCTCATCAGCCTGTTGCGCTGCCGCTACTAGCTCCATGGGGGTAGGGTTAGCCTCGGGTTCCCTAGCTGGCTGAATGCCTAATGCGCTCTGAGAGGCAGGCTGCACTTGTATTTTGATGTCCCTCTTGGGCCACTGGATAAAGGTGCCAATCGTCTGACGCAGCAACGTGATCTCGTCATTTGGTGGCATGGGAAGCGGGAGCTCCTTGAAACCTTCAACCACATCATCCACATGCACCTTCTGAAAGGTCGGTGCTATGGGGCGACCATGCAATAGAGCCCCTGCCTCCTTGGGATATGCCATCCCAAATGCAGCATCGAGGGTGACATCTCCGGCTACCCTTGCCACCAACGTGCAAGGAGTCGTCTCCTACAAAATTAGAGAGTATGTTGTTGATTATGTTCAACGTTACGTACTTACTATTACAAAAACCCTCTAAATGGCCCTTACCAAGATGGTGTCGCAGGGATATATTTCACCCTGTTCTTCGGCGGATGCGCAGCTACTCCGAATATTTTCGGGGCTCGCCATAGCTACGTTAGATTGTAAAAGTTGAGCTCTGAACTCCTCCTTAAATGCCTCAACCTGCCTCCTGACTTCCTCCTGAATACGCCTCTCCAAATCTTCGGAGTCTCTCGTTGTCGTTGTCGACTGAGTTCGACTCCTCTTGGCGGCCTTCCTCCTCTCATACTCCTCCTCCGTCTCAGGGAATCCCTCTCTCCAGGGAACTGCAACCCCAACACCTCTTGTGCGACCTAGGTGCTCCGGGTTTCCCAACGCTACGGTGAGGAGGTCTTTCGTCCTAGATGATTGTGCTTCATCATCATCTAGTGGCCCTTGTGAAGCTATCTGCACTTGCAACGATCACGCGCGCGAGTTACAAATGAAACCTCGTACGGTTTCCGAAGAATTGTGTGTACACAGTCAGGTATATTACGTACCATGCGATCGACCACTTCCTGGTCAGCGGGGTTTGGAAATGTGGCTGAACCGCTCTGCAGATCTGGCTTGGCACGTGCTCTGCACCAGGAGGCGGCGCGGCCAGAAACCACGCTGGGAAATGGAGGGGGCAAATTCTTCTCCATTGCCTCCCGATCCTGCTTCTCCCATCTCGCCAAAGCACCTTCGTATCCCGTGCTTCCGAGCCTATGCGGGTGCTTGTTTCTTGCTTGAAGGGCCTTCTGCCGTTCACTCTTCGCCACTTCTTCTGGCGTGGTCTTGATCTCAACAAATCGGCCGTGTACACTTGCTCGTCCAGGAAGCCGTACTTCTGAAACGGGCTATCTCCCGTCCGTACGAACTTCGTCGTCAAGATGCTCTTGAACGACCTCCACGCCTTGCCCATGGTCTTCATTGCAGCCGATCTCACACGTTGTTCGTGTTCTGGCGGGATCTCGAACCACCTTTTTACTTCATCCATCAACTCCTCCTCCTTCGCGGGGGTAATATCCTTCCAGTTCTCAATGGTAATGTTGACCCTCTCCCGCCCGAGTATCCCGCAGAACGTGCGGAACTTGTTCGCTACGTCATCCGGTTTCGTGGGCACACCGGACTTCGTAGATACTTGGGTGATCACCATACGTCGAGTAGGGGGCTTCGACATTGTTCGCGGCTTCCGGGTGGTTTTCCCCCTACTTCCTTCATTGTTGCCCGAAGTTGGGTTCGGCAACGATGAGTGCCCCGACGAGGAGTTGGACGAGGAATGGGCATCCGACATATCTGTGTAAACTACAAAGCAAGATATGTTCATATCTATGTGAACTAACAAAGCAAGATATCACATTGGGGTTGATACGGGAATGAACTAAGGCCTATTTCTCTTTATGCCTATACCCACTGCAGCAAACACCTAGATCCCCCCCTCCCCCCCATCAAGTCATCAAGCAAACACAGGGTCACGTCACGTCCACCGCCACCGGCGCCCCTTCTCCGATGGCTGCCCTTTCAGGCGCAGCGAGGGAACCGAGGGGACGCGCGCGTGACTCTTGACTACGTACGCACGTAACCAGCTCTGTACGTGTCAATTCAAAAGGATCGCTCTTCAATTGACACGTATAGAGCTGGTTACGCGTGTACGTAGTCAAGAGTCACGCGCGCGTACCCTCGGTTCCCTCGCTGCGCCTGAAAGGGCTCCGGTGGCGGTGGACGTGACGTGACCCTGTGTTTGCTTGACCACTCAAACAACACCTTTCTCTAAAATACCATTATTGACAAACTAAGGTATAACAAAGAGCAATTACTTGATTAATTAAGAGCAGAACCATCAAATGGCTTGGGGCACCATTCACTAAACAGAGATCATTGGTGTAATGCTACCAGCAAGGAACAAGAACTTGATGAACAGCACAATTACTATAGAGACCATAACAGATAATAGGATCTATGAACTGAAAACTTGATCCGGCGACACCTGAATGTCTAGTTTACTTTGGAGGGCCCTAACTAAAAAGGCATGATTAAGGGTGTAAAAGAAGGGCTTGAACTGAATTTTATTTGTACTAGATTCTAAGCAAAATGGGTCATGTAAACCACATAGCAAGAATTGCATACAGCAAGTATATTCGATACTGAACATAAAAAAATAACTCAACCTACACTATTCTTGACCATTGCACAAAAGTCAAGATTGTATAAAAGGATGTATATCAAATCTCATAATTTTACCCAACCATGGAGCCAATGCACAGTTTTGACTCTCACCCCAAATGAGCCTGCCTATTTCAGCTTGCTCTTCTGGCTGAATCCATGTTTTGGTATGCACTACAAATAACTGAATGTGTATAATACTATAATTCCATGGTAAAACAGTAAAACTGATGCTTATGGAAAACTGACATAATCTAGAGGCATTCCAAATAACATGTTCAGTTCAAGAAAAAGGAAAAGGAGAGTATGGTATTATGGTTAGGAAGGTCAGCCTAGTTATATATTTGGCCAGTGCTAAAATTTATCCTAGTAGCTGAGGATCTGAGATAATATACTCTCGAAAGAACAGCAATGCCATGCCAATACCGAAGAGCACCATTTCTCAAACATTACAAAGCTTAGGAGAAGATCCAGAACACTAAACATATATGCTTAGGAGAAGATCCAGAACACTAAGCTTAGGGGGCACTTACCTGTGGAGGAGACGACGACGGGAGTGGAGAAGACGGCGGCGACGCGGTAGAGAAGACGGCGGCGCGGTGGAGAGACGACAGCGGCATGGCGGAGACGACGGTGGGGCGGGCTCGGCTCCTTCTCCGGCAAGGCGCGGTGGAGACGACGGCGGCGCGGGCTCGGCTCCTTCTCCGATGGCTGCGCGGAATGGGTGGCGGCGGCGTGGGCTCGGGCAGCGGTGGCGCCGGAGGGGAATTAGGGCACAGGGAATTTGGAAAGTGCGAATTGAAGAGCGCGCGGGGTTCCGAAATTTTTCTAAGTGCGGGTATATGTAATAAGATCATCACAGACGGGTTAAGTTAGCCAACCGTCTGCGATGACTGTCATCGCAGACGGGTTAGGCAACTACCCATCTGCGGTGAGTCTGTCATTACAGACGGGGTAGGATACCTACCGTCTGCGATGTCATGGTTAGCCCAGACGGTTGATTGGTTATACCCGCCTCGGATGACAGTTATCCCAGACGTGTTTCGGTCTGACCCGTCTGCGATGAGTCTGTACAGGGGCTATGTGCTTCCTGAATTTTGGCTAGCCTTAGGAAATGCTAGCATGCCCTCTGCAGACTTCATAGCAGTGTATACACAGCAAGCAAAACATTCCAACATATTCCAACTCAAACATTCCAGCAATTAAGCAAAATATATAATTCTCCCTCAAACATTCCATCATATTCCAACTCAAACATTCCAGCAAGCAAAACATTCCAGCAAGCAAAACTCTCACACATATTCCAACATATTCCAGCAGTGTATGCATGTATACACAGCAATGCATTGAAAAGCAAAATATTGCAATTAAGTCATGAGTACATAGCAATTCATGCAATTATTTACACTACTTGCTTCTTCCCTTTGAAAGTGAGCCCTTCACGATGATCGTTGTGGTAGTATGACCTAGCTCCCTCCATGGCTTCAGCCTCGAATGTCAAATCTCTGGAATAATTCTCGATGAATTCGTTGTAATCATCCTCGTCAACAACGTTGTCGACTCCTATGATGCTTCTTTTTCCATTTCTAACGACATGCCGCCTCTTGCTTGACGGATCGATCATATAGAATACCTGATGAACATGCTTCGCGAGGACGAATGGTTCAGTACCGTAGCCAACACGGCTCAGGTCAACAGTAGTCACATCGTATTCATCGGTCTTAATGTGCGAGAGGTGGGCCCAACGACACCGAAATATTAGGATTTTGAACTTGAAGTAATCGAGCTCCCAAATCTCCTCGATGAACCCGTAGTAACAGTGCTTATGACCGGCAGAATCGGTAGCATCGACCCGAACATCGCTGTTCTGATATGTGCTTTTTGCATCTTGAGCCTTCGTATAAAATGTGTATCCATTTATGTCATATCCTTGGTATGTCCGGACTGTGAAGTACGGTTTCTTTGACAACCATGTTAGCATTTCATCAGATGACGACGTGGTGGTTATCCGGTCTTGGAACCATTGGTTGAATAGGGACATATGTTGTTTCTTGATCCACGCTTCGCTTTTTCTTGGATTTTGATGTCTTAGCATTTCCATGTGTTCATTGATGTATGGCGAAACCACCAAGATGTGCTGCAAGACCATGAAATGAGCTCGAGCATGATCGTCCCGATCAGGAGTGATGGATTTCGCTCCGAGGACCCTGGTACCATGGAGCCTGCCCACGTGTCGTGATTCAGGTAGACCTATCGGGTTGACATGCGGCATGTAGTCCAAACAGAACTCAACGACCTCTTCGGTGGCATAACCTTCCACAATGCTTCCCTCAGGCCGTGAGCGATTTCGTACGTAGCCCATCAGAATTCCCATATATCTCTCGAACGGGTACATGCTTCGTAGGAACACAGGACCGCACATTTTGATCTCTCTAACTAGGTGACTCATAAGGTGCGGCATGATATCAAAAAATGACGGGGGGAAGTACATCTCAAGGCGACATAGGACAACCACGAGCCTTGCCTCCAGAACATCCAGTTCAGGTATACTTATCACCTTCTGTGATATTCTGTCGAAGAATTGACATAGCATTATGATTGTATCTCTGACATCACCAGGCAAAATCCCTCTAATAGCAATAGGAAGTATCTGCGTCATCAAAACGTGACAATCGTGAGACTTCATGCCAAATAATTTCAATTCCTGCATTGAAACTAGCTTCTTGATATTGGCACAGTACCCGCTTGGAACTTTCACATCGTGCAAGCACTGGCATAGCTCAATCTTCTCGGCTTTAGAGAGTGTGTAACATGCAGGTGGGAGGAAGGTTCTGCCTTTGTCGGTTTCTATCGGAGCTAACTCAGGCCTGATGCCTAGTTTCACATAGTCTTGACGTGCCTTCACGCCGTCCTTTGTTTTATCAAGGATATTCAGCAAGAGGCCAATTAGGCTGTCAAAGACGTTCTTCTCTACGTGCATGACATCGATACAGTGGCGAACATCTAGCTCTTTCCAGTAAGGCAAACCCCAAAATAGTGATTTTTTTTCCACAAACCTTTCATTAATTTGCGCCCCTTTCCAAGAAGAACATCAACATCTTTAACCATTCCGTATACCTGTCTCCCGGTTAAAGGAGGTGGAGCCGATCCCTCTTCGATGGTTCCGTCGAACTCAGCAGCCAACAGGCGATAAGGATGATTTCGACGCAAAAACCTACGGTGCCGCATGTATACGGTTTTACGCGATTTCTCGAGGTACAAACTGGCCGTATCTTCCATGCATTGAACACATGCTGTTGCTCCTTTAGTACTCTGGCCGGATAGGTTACCGTACGCAGGATAGTCATTGATGGTGCAAAATAGCAATCCTCGTATGGTGAAGTTCTCTCTCTTGTCTGCATCCCACGTCTCCACGCCCTCGTGCCACAATGTTTCCAAATCCTCCTTCAGCAAAGACAGGTACGTATCTATGTCATTTCCGGGTTGCTTTGGGCCTTCGATGAGCATGGCCAACATGATATACTTCCTCTTCATGCACAACCAAGGTGGGAGGTTGTACATACAAAGAGCCACAGGCCAAGTGCTGTGACGACTGCTCATGTTACCAAAGGGATTTATTCCATCCGTACTCATCCCGAACCGTACATTTCTAGAATCCGCACCAAAATTTGGGAACTTCCTATCGATGTTTCTCCACTGGATGGAGTCCGCTGGGTGTCTAATCAAATCATCAACTTTCCGGCCCTCCGCGTGCCACCGCATTTTCTTTGCATGTTCAGCATTTGCAAACAGACGCTTCAGTCGAGGAATGATAGGAAGATACCATACAACCTTGACCGGAATGCCGTTCGTCTCCTCATTGCCCTCGATGTTATCATCCGTAGCATTGTTCTGCTTCTTGTATCGGGAAGTCTTACAAACCGGACATACATGTAGATTATCGTACTCTTTACGGAAGAGGATGCAGTCGTTCTTGCAAGCATGTATTCTTCGTACATCCATTCCTAGCGGACAGAGAATCTTCTTAGCTTTGTATGTGCTTCTTGGCAACTCGTTCCTGTCGGGAAGCATGTCTGCCAAGAGTTGTAAAAGTGCACTAAAGCTTTTGTCAGACCAACCTCCGCTTGCCTTCAGTTTTAGCAGTTTCAGAACAGCTGACAGCCGTGTATATTTCTCCTTGCAACCATGGTACAATTGTCTCTCCGAGTCATCCATTAGACCCAGAAATTTGTCATATTGCCTGCCAGCAAGGTCATTACCTTCAGCATCGCGCAGCATTTGCTCGAGATCGTTGTCATTGGTACGCATCTCGGCATCCTCTTCATCAGACTCAGAATCATCATCAGCCTCCGGATTTAAATCTTCGCCACTCATTCCTTCATCGGTCCCCTCCGTGTGTTCGCCGTGATGGATCCAATTTGTATAGCCAGCTACGAATCCCCTACGGATCAAATGATCTTGTAACTGAGCCGTGTTCTTGAACATCTTCTCGTTCTTGCAGTCATAGCATGGACAACACATATGACCAGACTTCCTACTCGACATATCATCCTCAGCCGCTCTTAAAAATTCGTTCACGCCACTGATATACTCAGGGCTAACACGGCTCGCATCGTACATCCATCTTCGATCCATCGGCACTATGACATACATATAAACATATGTTGATTTATTAATTATCTATTTGAGTCAAAATAAATATTAAACTCATCACTCTCTCTCACTTCTCCAATTATGCGCAAAACCATCCAACCTAGACCTATCGGGTTCAAGCATGCGTATATCACTACAAGAAATCTGCTGACCTATGACGATCAAATTTCGTCACAATATGAGAAATTATCGTCATAAAGTGAAATCTATGACGAAAGGTTGACGAAAAAGCTGCCGTCACCGATTGAGCGTCGTAGATTGTAACCTATGACGTTTTTGAATTTTTCGTCATAAATTTAATGACGAAACGTGTTTCGTCATACCTGCCACGTGGACGCCACGTCAGACAAGAATCTTCGTAAAATCCTGACCAGGCCAGACCGTATGACGTGGACGCCAAGTGTCATCCTACGTGGAAAACATATAATGACGAAAACTTTCGTCATATTTTATTCATGGCCCGGTCCAAATTCAACAGTTTTTGGGCCAAGCCCATTACGACGGCCCAACTTCTAGTGGGCCGAGCCCATTATGCCGGCCCAACTTCTAGTGGGCCGAGCCCATTATGCTGGCCCAACTTTAAGTGGGCTGAGCCCATTGCACTGGCCCAATTTTAGTGGGCCGAGCCCATTACTTCCAGTGGGCCTAGCCCATTACGCCGGCCCAACATCTAATGGGTTGAGCCCATTACACCAGCCCAACTTCTTGTGGACCCAACCAATTGTTGCGGTCCAACTTTCTATGGCCAAGCCTATTATGGCAGCCTAGCTGGACAGTCCATGAGGTTTCGGGCCAAGCCCATTGTCCAGGTCCAAACAAAAGTTTGACCAGCCCAAACAAGGGTCAATTTGCTTCTCAGACAAACAAAAGCACCGAAAATACACAATGAACCAAAAATAGCTGGCAGACATCTACAGTACACAACATACACAGCTGAACACACGAACCAAAATATAACATCACAGTTTTATCTTGTTTACAACTCCCACCAGTTCACATCAACCAGAACATAGGTAGCATCCTCCACATCAGTTCACAAAAAATGTCTAGCTCCCAGCTAGTAAGTTGACAAACCAGCATGCCATGGCAATTAATGGCCCAACCAGCAAGGCAACAGGGCAGTTCAGAAAAGTATAACTAGCTCCCAGCTAGTAACAAAAATGAGACCATCAGACCAACACATCACAACAGTTATCTATCCAACCACCAAAAGCTGATAAACATAAATTATGAAGTACGATTGACCTGACTCTCATGAAAGCGCAGCAATCGAAGAAGCATCGCTTCATTATCTTCTGTCTTCTTCTTCAGAAATTCAATCTCCGCTAAGTGCTTGTTGCTTGCCGCTTCCGCTTCTTCCGCCCGCTTCTTCAGGACATCCAACTCTTGCTGCTGAGAACACAACTTTTCTTGCATCTGTTCTGCTGCTTGATTCTTCACTTCAAGCTCAGTCTCAAGGTCTTTCACACGCGAGGCGACGCCACCTTTAGAGCTGTTGTTAGAGGCTGACTGAAGGCCCACATTCTGCAGGAACTTGGTGGTTGGACATAGTTTAGTGAGAACTTCAGAAACAACAGTAGTAGCACTCTTTGGGTCTTGACCATCTGGTACAGGTTGATCAATGATGGCTTCCATTTCAGCCTGACAGTTTGAAGAATTGCACATGGGAATAAAAATGTAGAACAAAGAAATAATGATTAAGGAATGGGAATATACATAATATGAACATTTCAATGAAAAAGCATGTGCCTGCCAAGCAGAGATCTGAAATTATATATTACTTGTAAACTACAAAACTAGTGACAAAGAATAAACTGACATGCATAACAGCAAAATATTACTCTTAATTTGTTCACAGTATTCACATAACTATATTCCATGGTACGGCAATGGAAAATTGGCAAGTCAAGATGCCATCAAGATCATACAGGTTAAATGTATATATACTTCTTTTGGAACTTAAATGCAATATGAGAAGCTCCAAAGCATATGGCCTGAGTATAGAAGTGCCAAAAAGGTAACTGCATAATATAGATGACACATTAACAGATTTTGGAAGCAGATCATATGGGAAAAATGCTCACAGCATAAGGTAGCTACACCATAAATAAACATGTAGAGCTGAACAGAAACTCCATAATAAAGATGGCACACTAACAGATTTTGCAAGTAGATCTAATGGGAAAATGCTAACAGCATGAGGTATCTACACTATACATAAACAAGTGGAGCTGAAGCAGTGAATTACAATAGCATCTTTCACAGGCTCACTGAAACCAATCCTCTTACTGTTATGGCACTCCTTAAATATGTCAATCGCGGTGGGTTCTACAGCTTTATATTTCTCTTTCTGAAATGATGTTTCAAATTGTTAGGTCGCAACATGGTAATAAAGGGTTTTATTATTAACTAATATGAGGAGTAATACATACTATGACATGGCAATGGGCAATGTAGCTTCGAGATCCGGTGCGCTGCTGAAATTGTACTTTACTTCGATTATGTTTGTTCTTCTCAGAAGTGTTCTACACAATATGAACATATCTATAAGGCACATTTCCAAATATACACTAACAATGATAACAAGCAAATCTAAGAACCAACCACATGAGCTAGCTGCACACTAGTACACATGCATTTCCTTGTCAAATTGATATGCTTACATACCTTGTGTTTTGAGCTTGACCACATCTGCACCAGATTTTGCCACTCCTGATCTTTCATCCAAGTCACAGGGGATGTGGTGCTAACTTCATTTGCCGGGATATTATCAAAAAATTTCTTTTTGATTCTGTACCGCATTTGCCTTTGTCCACCCTTAAGCATATCAATGCATGCATTTTGGACTGCATTGGAACTGGTGTCCATGGTGAATTGTGCCTAATGAAAAGCATGAACATTAGAACAGAGACATGCCAAGGATATATAATGATAGAACAAGCAAAATAAAAATATAAGTCACTTTTGGGGTAGAATAGATATACTTACAGCAACTTTGCCAATATAGTTTGTGAGATGAGACTTGTCCCTCTTGTACTCTTTCCAGTGTGGAAGGATTGGCACATGTTGCCTAAGAATAATCCCACCCTCGGATGCAAGCTTTGCAGCTTGCATAGGTGCCTCCGGCCTTCTCTTCCCTTCAGCAATGTGGATGGGGATCTTAGTGCATAACCCTCTACTTATCCTTTCTAGCCCTCTTCCCTTGTTGTGACCCCTATTGCCTACATTTGTATCTACAAAAGAGACATTCATATGGTGAGTGTAAAGCATGTTTGCATTTATGAAATGAACAAATGTGAGTATCACTTGCCTTCATCATCCATTTGTATCTGCTCATCGTGTTCAGTAGGAAAATCAGTAGAATCACATGGATCAGGTGTGGTAGAGGAAGGTGTGGCGCCAATTTCATCTCCAAGCTGAGGGATTGTTTCATGATTCAGAACTTTGGGACTAGTTCCAGTGAGCACTTCTTCTTGACCATCATCAGATTGTGCTGTTCTCAACTCTTTAGTTCTTTGCCTTGTGACCCTAGCAGGTTGGACCGTCTCCATCCATGCCACCACTCTCTTTGGCGGTCTTGTCCCCCCTGGAGGCATCTTGGAAGTGTTCTTAGGAGGCTTCTTAACTGTCCTCTTAACCCTCTTCTTACAAACCTTCGAGGCCTCGCATAAAAAAGCACTACAAGTAGTACTATATTGGTAGTAAGCAAATTGTATATCCAACAGGTTAATGAAAACATGCAATACATAGAAAGCACACAACATGATTAGCTAGCCCCATCCCACTGAATAAAGAAGAATTAGCACCTTTTGTGGTGTGGTAGTTGATATGGATGGAGGGACATCCAACACATCGTTCTCCTCCACTAAGCTGTCATCTATTTTATCTTCCTCAGTGCCTTCATCCTCTTTAGGATCATATTCAGAACCCGAGTCTTCGTGTGGTTCTGCCCTACGTGTGTTCTTTGCACTTGCATTTCTAACAATTGATGCAAGTGTATGAATGCCAAGCGATTGCAACATTCGGTTGTTTTTGACCAGATTCTAAACTCTCAGCTTGTCATATTGGGTGAGTGGCGCTTCTTTACATGAATAAAAAATGTAACTGTAAGATTGTTTGGTTGAAATGCATGGAGAAGCAAGACAACTCAAACAACAGCTGATCTACGAGACTTGTAACCAATCATCCTAGTAGAATTAATGAAATAAACAGCAGCTAAGCTACACATCATCTAAATTTATTGTACCTATTGAGTACATAAGCTACAACTTGAAGTCAAGCATCCAGTAGATAACAACTTGAGCAGAGCAGAGCTAAGTTTACTTCTTATTTAACAGAGAAAACAACTGAGTGAACTAGAAATCTGTGTGGATGTACACACCTGCCAACTTGCTTTTCCTTCTCATTTGGGGTTTTGGATGGAGACGGATCAGCGCGCTGGGGAGGTGCTTCGAGATGCGTCGGCTGATGCCGTCTTGCCGACTGAGTGGAAGTGCCGCCTTGCAGGTTACCGACTCGCCTTGCCGGTTGCCGCCTTGCCTCGCTCGTGTCGGAGGAGTGGTGCGAGCCGCCTGCGGTGGAGGTCGCCTGTCGCTGGCGTGCCACGCTCGGCGCGCTGCCCCGGCGCCGTCGTGGCGGTGGAGGTCGGGATTGGGGATGGGGCAGCTAGGGTTTCGAGACCGATTTGGGGGGAGCTGGAAGGGTGGCGGGTAGGTCAAGGAAGCAGGGAGGGCAATGTCCCGTGCAGAGGAGGTCACCTGTCGCCGGCGTGCCACGCTCGGCGCGCCGCCCCGGCGCCGTCGTGGGCGTGGAGGTTGGGATCGGGGATGGAGCAGCTAGGGTTTTGAGACCGATTTGGGGGGAACTGGAAGGGTGGCGGCAAGGTCAAGGAAGCAGGGAGGGCTATGTCCCGTGTGGTGGAGGTGTTTTTCCTAATATGACCTTGGTAGATGCCGCACGGTCAAAAATTTGTGTTGGGCAAACTAGACATTTCACATGTGAACCCAAAATATCAAGCGCGTGGGAGGGCTGTTAGCGCGGGCCACGAAAAATTGTGGCACACACTCAATTCAGTCTAGAGCGCTGTTGGCCTCAAGACTGCTTTTTTGGTCTAGAATTTCTCCTCTCCAATACAAGTAAACAACTGGCCAACAAGTGACACTCAAGAGCTGTGAAAGTCACAGTTTGGACAGCGCCAAGTTAGGGACACAGACGGCAGTTACCATTTGGCAGAAAGGCACATCATCTTATTCTCTCA
>JAGXJF010004051.1:0-140095 GCA_019208055.1 Stipa capillata | reverse complement strand
CTTCAGCAGTGATGATGGAACTCCGATTTGTATTATATGTTTCAATGAAAAGAATAAAATTCTTGTCATATATTACCTTTGTTTCACCATATCTGTCACGTGCGCATACCAAGAGGCACAAATAGAAGTAATATTTTTTTTGAAGCAAAATAGAAGAATATTTGATGTAATTAGACCATACTTGTTCTTACTAGATAGATTAGTGGTATTCTATCTAATAGTAGTAAACATGGTCCAAGTTCATAAATGTTACTCAACCTTTTGCTTTCTGGGTATACGTCCGTAACCGATATTGTGAAACAGAGGTAGCATATATATCAACAAAAATCATATCCCATATGAACGCCTAAAACCCTATCGCATCCATGCAGATCCGAGATTGACCAGTATATGGAAACGATGTGAAGTTTGGTAGAATTTGGCAAATGATGGACCATATTTTCCGGCAGAATTCAGCATATTTTCCTTGTTTCTATCAAATTAAAATAAAATAAAAACGACGTGAGTTGGTAGAAATTTGGCAAATGATGGGCCATATTTTCCGGCAGAATTCAGCATATTTCCTTGTTTCTATGAAAATAAAATAAAATAAAATGGCAAGTACTTTAATTTGGACTGTGCATATTGATCATAGTTTAACACAGGATGCCCAATTAGATGCTCGACCCGGCGATCAAGTTGAATTAATATTGGAAAGAAACAAATTAGGTGAGCCTCAGACTTCAGCTGGGCTCTGCCACATTGTCCATTCATGTGGCAACAAGTCAGCTTATTGTGCTATGAACATGACACCTCTGCAGCTCTCCTCCACTTTTAAGTAATCTTCTTGGTGAGTTCGAAAAAAGAGGGTCATCTTCTTGGTAGCATAGGTTGTTGTGTCAAGTAGCTCATGACATCAAAGGAGGTGCAATGATTGGTGATTGCTCCATTATTGTAAGTCTCAAGTCGTGACAAGTCAATATTGAGTGTGGACTGTCTGGTTGACACCCACTGTTACGCGTCTCGTGTAAACACCAATACCTTTTCATACACCGGAGAAATGTAGGAACACAGTGTCAAAGCAAGCAGGAGGTCCTGAGTTCATTTAGCACGAAGACCGAAATTGGCGGTGTCAGTGCGGCTTCTCTCGTGCCTAACTGTGTGATCAACGTGTGCTGAAATTTTTCTAGACACGAAGCGAAGTGTTGAAGTATCGGCGATTCAACTAAGCTTTTGCGTAAAGATGGTTAATTAGCACGGATAACTAAGCTCATATCGAAAGTTGAGCAATCATACAGGGGACAACATTCCCATGTGTTCTGTCTGGATCCTTTGCTGCGTTCCTACTCAAGCCAACACCGTCTCTTGGGGCCCAGACAAATAGCAAAGCAACAAGATTGCTCACCAACTTACATATACAATCGAGTACCCTAATTTACCAAAAGAAAACTAACACTACAAACCGACGAAAAAAACACTCACTGAAACAACTTCAATTTCCGTTGATCATACATATACGATGATATCAATCACAACTAATGGATGAACAGATTGTAGCATCCGGCCGGACGGGAATGCATGCTGGCTGCTTTGCATTAGTTGTGGTTTCCTCCCTGGGTGTAGATGTAGTCGGTATGCGCCACCAGCGTTCTCCTCATCAAGCACTCCTCCTCCTCTCCTTCGCCACCTCCGCCGCCGCACCGTTCGTCCTCCGCTGCCGTGGAGAAGCTCAGGGCCTCCTCTTCGCCGGCGCCGTCAACCTGCGTTGAGCAAACACCGATCGATCAACCTCTTGCATGCATATATGCATGCCCGCGCGCTGCTTGCAGTTACAGCGTAGACATACCTCTCCATGGTTTCTTACGCTTGTTGCTGCTTCTCTCGCTGCGTGGGAGAAAGAGAGGAGAAGGAGGAAGAGGAGGAGAGACACCAGAAGTAGAGAGGTGTGTGGCCGGGGTGATGGCGTCATGGTGTGTAGCTTGTTGCTGCTTCTTTTGCAGGGAGAGGGAGACTGAGAGAGTGTGTGTGAGTGTGGTAGTGTGTTGGGTTGGATTTATGGGGGTGTTGGGATGGAGTTGAGGCGTTGGGAGGGAAGGGAGGAGGTAGCCAGGTTGGTCTTGAATAAGACCACATAAATGTAGGAGTCGTACAATGTCGCCACTCATTTAGGACATCTCCCATAGGGTCATGTCAGCCTTCCCTTAGAGGTGTCATATAGAATTTTTGTTGAGTTGGAGGAGAGAGAGAAAAGAAAGAGAATGTTGCCTTCTCTTGGTGAAGGGATGATCACTATTTTCTCCATTGTACAATATGTCTTCCCTTAAACCCATACTTTCTAGTTTTAATTTTGAACCTATATTCATGCATGCATTAATTGCTAGAGATAGCATCAAGAGATAACCCATTGTATAACATATTTTTGTTATTATCTCTAGATGACGTGGAAGGCATAAAAGAAGATTGCCTTCTCTACTATTGGAGATGCCCTCAGTAGTGATTTTCTCAACCGCTACGACGTTTAGGTGCATGCTAGTATCTTGACAGGTACTCTGCACATGGAACCGGTCAGCAGGGTCGACCGTTCCGGTCTCGCCAAATTTTGGTTTCCTCTTGATACAAGCAATCACGTAATATAATATGAGAATTTCTTGATAAGGTTTGATAAACACGTCTACATCTCTGAGAGCTCTTCTATGGACGTTTCATCCCATAGTTTATCATAATATGCTAATCATTGACATATCTGGTAACTTGTGGTCTAATCGCGCCCCACTGATCGGAGTCACTTCGTTCTCGCTCGCTCACGGTTACATTTTGTAGTGTCTCTATTTATGAAAGGCCCATATACAAGAGTCCGACTCATACTCTATCTGTACCTTATACACACTTCTTGTAGCATCCTATTACAATACTACAACTTTCTTAAGTCAAATATGTAACCAACTCGTACATATATTTGAAATATTTTTAACACAACCAAATTCAGGTCAAGAATGAAGTTCGGTTTTTAATTCGGCTCGTTTGGATTCGACTAAAATTCGATTAGAATTTAGCAAAGTTTGTGAAAACTGTTTGAACCTGGCATGAATTCGAGGATTAGTTATTCTTTGACCAAAGCATAAATATTTTGAGTGTCACCGAAATCTCCGAAATTTCAATGAAATTTCAGGCTCAGATTCTCGTCTTCTATCTCATACCTTGTGTGTTTGCTCTAGTCGATGCCTTGACAACCCACTTCTCTTGCGGAGAGACACCGGCACATAGTTGCTGGTGCCACGGCTGTCCTCCATTCTACAGCTTGCCGCTTCCACCACCCAGCCCAACATAACTTGATACTCGTCGTTGTCACCACTGTGCTAAGCTAGGCCATGTCCATGTGCCACCCTGCTATTGTCATTGCCCACTGTTGTTTTACCTGTCGCAATCATCGCAATCGTGCTGCTTATCGTCGCTATCACCACAAAAGAATATCTAGGTTTGCCTTCATTTTATTTGATTTTTGGTAGTTGTCCTCCTGTTAATTGGCGAAGGGTGTATGCTCTTTAGCGATTCTACAAGAACCGTGTCTTAGCTATATAGTTGTTCGACCCACTTTATGTAGTCACATTTCGTACACCACAATCTAAATTTATATGACATATTTGATGCCCTTACCATTTTGCTGTTGTTTTTGCTTCGGGTTCATATAGAATCATGTATATATTTCGCATCATATCAAGTCAGCGCTTCCTATATGTGCTGGTGGACAGAAATTTCGTGCCAAAGCTCTATAGTTTTTCAGTGTCAAGCAGCTTGCGCAGAAGTATAGATTTGGCGAATGTTAAGCACCCTTCAGTGGTGATCATGTATGCGTATCACATACTCACACAAGCTATATCAGAAATCCATTGTCGTCTTGTCCGGTTAGGATATACCAGGGTTCAATTCCCGGCAACGGAAATTTCCGTGTTTTAACGCCCAATTTTTTCCCATTTTAAATCGTATTTGATCAAGAATTCATATATTGTAATTGAGCTTGACAATTCTTGCAGGCTTTAGAGTCTAGATTGATATAGTCCAGTCTGTAATAAATATTTTGTGAGTATGTATATACGATGGTATACATCTGTCTATGTTTGCGAGTTGTATTCATAGGTATTCGTTAGCTATCACAAATCACAAACAGGGTAAAAAGGGCAGTGCTACGCCTAGTATCTCCGTATTCATCTCGACCGTCCAATCTCTCATCCGACGGCCATCCCCTACCACCATAGGGTTCAACGGACCACCCTGCCACCCAGCCCAGCGTCGCCGTCAGTTCCCAAGCAACCCCGCGCCTTCCACCCGCCGGCGGCCGCCAGCGACGCGCACCCCGGCGACGAGGAAGATGGCCGACGACGACGTCGCCCCGTGCACCGCCTCCGCCTACCTCGACCCCTCCTACTGGTCCTTTACCCTTCTCTGCTCTCCCAAACTCCAAAACCGAGCAGTGAGAGCAGCCATCTCACGCAGCTCAGCTCGTGGCTTTGCGTCGCAGGGACGAGCGGTTCGGGAAGGAGGCGCACTACGAGTGGTTCAAAGACTTCTCCCACTTCCGCCACCTCCTCGCCCCGATCCTCTCTCCCTCGCTTTCGGTTCGTGCTCCCCCTCCTCCCACCTCTTCCCCCAATTCTTGAGATCATTTGCGGGGGCTTCTTCATGTTCTGAGTTCTTGGATTTGAACTGTGCTGCGATCTGTGAGGAGCTCCTGTGAGTTCTTGAATTCTTGAGATCATTTTTGCTGTGTTGCGTAGGTTCTTGAGGTCGGGTGCGGCAACTCGCGCCTCGGGGAGGAGCTCCTGCGGGAGGGGGTCGGCGGCGGCGTGACGTGCGTCGACCTCTCGCCCGTCGCCGTCCAGCGGATGCGCGACCGCCTGTCGGAGCAGGGCACCACTGGTAAGTTTACCTATTTCACTATTTGGTCGGCACGCCGTTCCTTGCCAATTGAAAAAGAAGGTGCTTTTGGCATGTCCCTTGCCAATGGCACTGCCATTTGAGTGAGATATTACCTTCTGCTTCTTAAAGGCGTGGATGTGGTGGTGGCGGACATGCTGGACCTGCCGTTCGAGCGCGAGAGCTTCGACCTCGTGATCGAGAAAGGGACCATGGTATGTGTTTTGCTGCGTTTGATGTTTCTTAGTAGTGGAGATTAAACACCGTAATTTTAGATTTCATGGATGCCGATTCAGAAATCTGAATATTTAAGTTGAGCGTGAAGAATTATGATTATATACATGTCACTCAGCATCCACGCTATGACCTAGTATGACTATATTACTCCTTTAAACTTTCAGTTGTTCCTACTAGTCTAGGCAATCGAACTTCTTGTGCTGTCATTTTTTACTTCAAAACTGTTAGCTGCAACTAAGAAGACCAAACAGATTAACCAACAAAATTTACTACATATAAGTGTGTATTGAAACCCATCCTGGTTACACCTGCAATTTGGCACGCTGCCAAAGAAATGTTGCCCTAAGCATGAAATGTGCATAGTTTAATTGTCCTACCTAATAGTTTACCACACTACCCTGATACACCATTCTATAAGCATGATTCTAGACCTTCCAAATATCATCAAGATTCTCAATTATATATCTAAAAACAGTGTGCTTTAGGATAGCTAGAGTTTTCAGTCCAAATGCATGACATCAACTATTCCGTTATGAAAGATTAAACAGAGAACTATTTATAACACAATGTCACTGATATCATGATGACCATTCAATCATTCGCACATAAGCAATCAGCGGAGCATAGGCCAAGTGTATGCAAAAGTCCAGCACAATTTACCTGGTTAAAAGAAGGCTAACATCTAGCAACTAAGTTAACAAACTCATATGTGTGATTTTCAAAATGCAAAAAATCTCCTTTCAGGAGTTTTTCAACAGAACAAAATGAAGAACCAGTGAAGTGATTTCATGTGAATATTATCTGGACAATTACCTAACGAAGTTGCTGTGACCGTAGCTGCACTATCAGGGAAAAGGACTTGGTCAAACAATCATGCTAATAAATTCCAGCATCCTTAAAAACAATTTAGTATGATGCGTTCTGCCTGCCAACTTCATTCTAGTACCTTGCACTGTCATACCACCCAATGTTATGATTCGATGTTGTCTATTAGACTTAATGCAGAAACATCCTTTTGACAGGATGTGTTGTTTGTGGACAGTGGTGATCCATGGAACCCCAATCCTACAACAGTGGATAATGTAATGAAAATGCTTGAAGGTATCCACAAGGTTCTGAAGCCAGATGGCATATTTGTATCAATTACCTTTGGACAGGTCTGGGAGATTCCAATTGTCTGATTCCTTTCTTTGCATGCTCCAAGGATATTCTCTTTCCGGGTTTGTAAGTGTGATATTTGTGCATTGTACAGGAATACTTATTTGAAAGGAAGTACCTGTTTGTTTAAAAATATCACACCATGTTTATGAACTTGAGAGCAAGCGAAACTGATCATGAATTATGATTTATTTGTTTTGTAGCTTATCTTCTCTTTCTAAAAGTTCTACGTTGTATTTGGCAGCCACACTTCCGTCGTCGATTTTTTGAAGCACCTGGGTTTACATGGTCTGTCAAGTGGAGGACCTTTGGCGATGGTTTCCATTATTTCTTCTACACCCTTCAGAAGGTTTAATTGGCAGCCATTCATTTGATTTCACTTGAGCTCCTTAGTTTGGTTAATCTTTTTTGTTTTGTCCTGTAGGCATTAGGATTCCAGTAAAGATGTTTTCTGCATTTCTCAATTACATCTCAACTTGATTTGCAAAAGCCTTGTTCTTGATTTTGTATTTCCTTAAATCTCTAGGGCAAGAGGTCACCAGGGTCCAATGGTCACCAAGAAACATTACCTGCTGCTCCAAGCATTAATATGTTCCATGAAGAGCTTGAAAGCGAGGATTACATATCCGCACAAATGTTGATGAGTTGTAAGCAGTAGCTTAAACAAGTGATTGTGTTGGTTTTGAAGGTTTTGATGCTAACACATCAAGGGACTGACCAGCCAGCAGTCCAGCAATGTTCATCCAGTCATCCTTCGGTGATGTTTGTAGTATGTCTGACTTAGGACAGATGCATTTACATGCCTGTTGTGCAGTGATGTACCATTGCCCAGGCTAGGGATCTTTGTACCGTCAGAATTGACAAGAGAAGATATCCTTGTTCCCATTATTAACCTTATGGCTTTATCCAAGTACATTATTTCACATATATGAAAAAGAAAAACCTTCGGGATTATTGCTGATGTCATGGAGAGACAGCTGGAGAGAACAAAGCTACACATGTCTTTAGTGTCGACTATAGAGGATGTGGAAGGGTACTAAAGTCAGCAATTGATTCTACCTTTGTACACGTCCTTTGTATTACTTCTGCTCTTACAAAAATACATCTGTATCACTCTTTCCATGGGAACTGTCTAATACAAACCTTAGATTCCATGTGACCAATCTAATTATAAGAAAACTAAATACTTTGGATGCACTTTATTAGATATTTACCAATAGTATTTCCACGCGATCAATCTAAATAGTTTGCTAAAGTAAAAAAGTGAGAAAGTGAGAAACTTTGAACGAGATGGAATGTGACATGGTTTATCACCATTTTTCTTTTTGAAATTTCGGTGGTATTAGTGAACCGGGGTTTTATTGTGGTATATCAAAGCCGTGCATTTTTTTTTGGCATATACCCACTCTTCCCAGTTTGACTGCACACATATTTACAACATATATTTTAAAATGGATGATATAGTAATAAATGATGGTTATAATAGACATGTCTTTTTAGGAAAAGAACGACTTGTAAGTATGTAAATATAATAATATCTCTTGTGACTTGCAACAATGGTGATCAAACATTAAGCCATAATTTAGTTATTACATCATTTTTAGAGAGATAATGCAATTACAACTTTTTGAAAAAGGATAATACATTTACATCATGTAATTCAGGTGATTTGGGCCGTAAGTACACAAAACCGAGAATAGAATACTCCTGGGCAGAAGCCGACTCCTCCCCAGACCCAACACCACCCGCGCCCTCCTCGTCGCCGGTGTGATGGCTTCGTCGGCGGCGTACCTCGAGACGGACGAGAACCTGGAGGCCCTCATCAGCCGCATCGAGCAGAAGTCCCGCAAGATCGAGACCCTCCTCAAGCAGTAAGGCCCCCCTGCCTCTCTCTCCCCTCCCGATCCCTCCGCTGCTTCTTGATTGATTGCTGCGCGGCCGCGGGCAGGGCGAAGCCGGTGGAGGCCCTCAAGACGGCGCTCGAGGGCTCGCCCCTCAAGACCCGCGACGAGCGATGCAAGGTTCTTTTTTTTTCTTTTCTCTTTTTGAGGTGGGGGGCTACCTGGTTTCGTTTCTTCCATGGATTCTCTCAGAAATCTTGGTTGGTTTTCTTGATCTTGTCGCAGTCGGCGAACTGGATCGTGGTGCACCGCGCCATGATGGCGATCAGGGACATCGACGGCATGTTCAACTCGCTGGATCCCGAGTACTACGACATCCTCATGAAGTGAGACCGTCCTCCTCTCCTCTCCCTTCCTTGCTTCCAAGATCCAACAATCTTAATTTAATCAGACTAAATTGCTGTCAGCGACATTTAAGAGTAGGGTTTGTTGTCTGGAAAATTTGGATGTTGGTGATCGTTATGTTCTAGTTTAGCTTCCAAATATGTGGTGATAACATAGCATTTTGCTGTTCTAATCTTCCTGAACTGTGTCGCAGTATTGCGGCAATCATTGGCTCAAATATCTTTTTCCATGACTTCTGTTTTTGCACGCACCCTTGGTGATTTAGATTCCAGAACGTGTCCTTGTAACATAGAACTTTGCTGTTTCGGGACTGTCGGATGAACTTAGTGTGAGTATTGCCACAAGCATTAGCTCACGTAGCATTCCATGACATCTGTTCCGCGAAGACCGTTGATTGCTTTAGCCATATGTAGCTACGTAATGTGGAGCCTTGGGGGATTTTGCAGTTTTACTCCTTCATTCTTGTTGCAATTTAGGTAGAGAGCTGTTGACTTTGTTTCCATATTTGGAGACTGGAAACTGCCTGATAATCATGATTCCGCTTGAGCACAGAGCAATGGATTGTTGGATTATTCCATTCCATCATGTTCTTGGCTGAGCCGCCTGAGTATTTAAATTTCATTTTTTTCATGTATGGAGTGATACCTACACAACAGTAAGCATACATGATAACATCTAGGAAATTGTTACCTTTGCAATCATGGTCTATGGTATACATGTCGAGGATGAATTTTATAATTGAATAGTTTTCTTCATCTGCCCGAAGACTCTGAACACTACCTTTTGATCTGAGTGTTTTTCTCGGAGTGCTTACTGAACCTCATCGTATATTCCTACACTAACCGGCATAGCACTTCATACTTATATCAATTTTCTCGTGTTTGGTAGAAAATTGCAATGACATTCTCCTTAGTTTTCTGGTTCAACTAAATTGGCATAGATCATTTTCGTCACGTGTTAAACTTTATTTATACTTCTCTGAATTTGTTACACACCTGTGCTTTTTTGGTGCATTTTATGCCATCGTTCTCTGTGCACTTAAACATTTTTGGGCCAGAGGCATCAATATCCTTTCTTCTATTTAGTCTACAAGCTTTTTAGTGTAACTCTATTTATAACAACCATCTAGTCTGCATATGTTTTGTCTCTAAACATCGATTCAATACAGGTACCTGTACAGAGGTTTATCCACTGGTGACCGGCCAACATGTGACCAGTGCCTCAAAATTCATGAGAAACTGACGGAGAGAGCAGGCTTAGGATGTATATTGCGGTCACTTGCTGATACTGTAAACACTGTATGAGCTTCGTCTTCACAGAGGGTGGACAACAAACGTTTGCTCCCTGGTCTATGCCGTGAAAATCTTGTCAGGCAAATTAGTTGTACTAGAAATTATTATCTAGATGGTAGTTGTTGATCTCTTTTTCGTTGCTGTTTGGCAGTTTCAGATAGCAGTATTCTTGCATTGTGCCTTACTAGACTAGCTGAAGTACTGTAGCAGTATGTTGTTTTCAACTTATGTGCCAGACCGTGAACTATGTGATCTCTGAAACATCGGTTTTTCGTGATTCCAGTTAAAACTGAAGCTGATTTCTGTCCCATCAGAATTGACTGGAAGTGGCTCGGATGTGTTTGTTGTCTGAATTGTTAACCTGCTTCGTAAGTAGTAGAAATGCTCTTGTTCTTGCTATTCAATCTTACCCTAATTACTGCTATTGTGATGCTACTGGTCTTGGCATTCACATTAAACTGAATTCCTCCTTTCACAAGGTTATGCTCAATATTCAGTCTACCTTCCTAGGAACTACAACAACATGGCTGATAGCTTAGCTAGAGCAGCTCCTCTCAGGGCTCAGTACCCTAAATGTGCACGCTATTGTGATCAGCCACATATGCCAGAATGCATGCTCATCCAGAGGCTAGCTTTGCTATGTAGCTTCCAATGCTTTATCAATGAGACTTAGTCCTTAAGGGCTCAAAAAGAAGAACAAGAAGCTTATGTTCATGTTTTTGATCCAAAATGTGTATTTTTTTCCCCAATTACTGCTGCACAACAGCTCTGCAGCTAGTATTGCTAAATGTGCCCTCCCAAATACCTGAATTGTCGAACTGTTTCTCAATCCAATACTTGTTATGGAAAGTATTAGTCATTTATCTTTGTTTTCCAATTGTTCTTGTTCGAATTACAAAGAAAAAGCTTATGATTCTAGCTGATTATATATCTGTTGAATGGTGGCAGCAACAATTTTATTTTGTTGTAGGTTAACATACCCGTCGCATCCTCATCACGGTTAAATGGCAATATCTAATTGAAAATAAGACCTTGAAAATCCCCAAATGAGAACGCCAGTTTCTTTTTTTAAAGGATAGAGATTACCAATTAAAATTTAGAAAGAAGTCTATTGTTCCTAAATGATTACAATGCTGAATAAACATACTTTTATAAATATAAGATATATTTCACATTTTCATGACTTGCAATAGTTGACTTGGTGGTGGTGGTCCATTCTTCCTTACACCCACATGAAAAAAACCTCTAACAGAAAGCCATATTCCCATCAAATAAAATAACTTTAAACAAATGAAAAACAAAACAATACGGAAATACTAGTGAGAGCGCACCCTTCCCAGCGGTCACCCGTCCACCTCTCCCTGTGTGCCACGTAGCCATCCATTGGCCCACGAGGTAGCGCCACGTGCTGGCTTTGTAGGAGCGATGCGGGGCGCTGGTTATTTTGACCTGGTTCTCTTTGTTTGGGTGGTGTGGGGCCGCAGCTTTTTCGAATTTTTTCTCTTTAGCGTACGGTTGCTTATTTTTGGAATCAACATACAAAATTCTTTTAAATGTGTGTGTAAATTACGAACCGTTTTTGGCAAGATCTTGTAAGCTAGACCTCACTTAAATATATTTAAATGAGTTTAACATCATTTTTCTAGTGGCCCTGCTTTCTACATCGTAGTCGTCGTCTTCAGCTAGCAGGTAGAAGGTGCTACACCATGATTGTCTCTAACGACTGAATGTTTTGACTTATGAACTCCCTTTCATTATCTATATGAAAATTGAAGCACCAAAGATGCTGTGACTCAACGTAGCCAGTAGCAAGCGCCACACCGTATGTCGCGTTTGACGGATGGCATCCTTAATAAACGATTATTTTATTCGGAACTAATTTTCTCGTTGGTCAGTTTAATTTGGAAAAGAACAGCAAAAAAAAGTTTTCGCGCTTGCGATGGTGAAAACGAAAAAAAATAGCGAATAGGGAAAAAAGGGTACAAAAAATGGTCGTGGGACCAAAATTAGAAAAGAAACACGAAGGAAAAAAGCAGAAAAAGAAAAAACCGGCCGAGCGCGAACAGGAAACCAGAAGGAGAGGAAGCTCCGCGCAGAATGGAAAATAATCCTATACGACCCGGGTCGTACGTGCGACCCGGCCGTACTCCGTCGCTGCCAGGCGGGCCCCCTCCCTGCGCTTCGCGGCCCGGGGTGAGAGGAGGGCGGTCGCTGCAGGCGGGCCCGGGTCGTATAGGATTTGCTTCCGCGCAGAATGCTTCTGGCCTGACACTCATGTAGATCTGGGACGGTGTCCGCTACTTCCTTGCGCGAAGGGTGCCCTCCTCCTAGTACAGACCAAAGCAATATTCTGAGTTTCTGACATATGAAGGGCAAGGCCTAGGGCGAGAACGCCCATCCCCAGGAGCAGCCGATTTCTGGTTCCGCTCTGTTTACCCATACTCACATACACTCTCGCCAATTCCTTTCCTTGCCTTCCCATTGCCCTCTCCTTATCCTGCTTTCAGTTTTCCTACCAGCTAGCCATGGTCGAATAGGCTGTAAGAGATCTACTTCCGCCGGTAATCCTACTTGTTCTTGTCCAGGGAGGTTGTCTCTCTAAGGTAATATGATCTTTTTTAATGATAGGGCATGGGCGTGGAACTAGTATGAACAAAGTTTCATTAATAATGAAATTCCTTTAATAAACTGTTGGAAATACGAAAACTGTTGGAAATACGAAATTAATGGATACCCTGCATCAGAGACCATACACCAAGTAGCCATCATTCACATCAACCACGAATGCATATGTAAATTCCGTAGGGAAAAAATATTGACAATAGAATATTAACCAACCAAAATAATAACTTACAAATGGTATCTTAACTTTTATTATACCCTGAGTCACTGATATAATTCCTCCAAATTGACTGGATTATTTCCAGGATATTTCCCCCAAAGGAAACCAACGGCTTATTACCGGAAACACAAGATCATCATAACCAGTAATGGAACAAACCTCAGATAGACAAGAAAGACGATCAAAACATGATGGGGTCTGCACAGCAACCAGCAGAGATCTCCATGAGCCCATCCATGGCGGCCTGCCCCGGCGCCATGTCGTCGAGCAGCCAGTTCTCCAGCAGCGAGAAGGTGGCGGTGGCCGAGTGATCCGCCTCGCCGCGGCCGGTCACCACGGGCGCACCCATCTCCGAGGATGACCTGTCGCCACTGATCACAGAAACCGCAGCACCACCCTCTTGGTCGCCGTGGAACTCCTGCATGGCCACCATGGCCTTGTGGTCAGCTGCTGTCGGCGACGGCTTCGCCATCCATGTCTGGAAGAGCTTGGAGACAGCCATGGTAGTGGCCTCGTTGCTCGGCGCGGCACCGCAGGTGGTGGTGGGGTAGGCCATGGCGGCTTGCATGGCGGCGTCGAGGTTATTGTTGCTAGGGTTGTAGTAGTTTGGGCTGGTTACTGCAGCTGCATTGGGGGCAGTGAAGGAGTGATCGGGCTGTGTTGTTTGTTGCAGCCTCTTCACCTTCTTCTTGAGGTGCGTGTTCCAGTAGTTCTTGATGTCATTATCTGTTCTTTGGGGGAGATAGGAGGCTATTGCTGCCCACCTGAATATGCACAAGGAAAATGGACACTAGGTTAAAACATTTACCATCTCTGTGCCACAATAGGTAACATTTGGTATATCAACACAGTCTCCAACGTTATACTTTGATCATCAATTTTTAGAAAAATAAGTGTTTTAAAATAAAAATAAATATACATTATGATGAAGTGATGGACCTAGTATTACCAATTGGTATTGTAGATGTTGGCAAATTTTTCTATATCAATGGTCAAAATTTAAAATGTTTACAAAAGTAGATTATAAAAAGACATGTACTGTGACGTGGAGAGAGTATGATATATATCTGTATGCAAAAACATGAGGAAACTTTGATTGGGTCAGAAAATTTGACTCCGTTATAAATTGGGGGTTGCTTAAGGAACTTAACACTTAACAAGTCTAAGACAATTTTGAGTTCTTTTTTTTTGTGACGAAGACAATTTTGAGTTCATGTAGCTCAGTTCATTGTTAAGAAAAGAAACTTTAAGGCTTGTTAGGATACACTCTGATCCGCCTCAATTCCTTCGGATAGATAGGAAATTTGAACTAAAATCCTTTCTGACCCAGAGGGTTTGAGTCACGTAGTTCTTTAATTATATTTTTGTGCTTATTATAAATACAACAATTAGGATGAGATATATGGTATGGTTGATTACTTGTTGCCAAGCAATGCCTGGAGGTGGATGATGATCCCTTCCTCATGAGGCGTGAAGTTCCCTCGCTTGATCCCAGGCCTGAGGTAGTTCGTCCACCGCAGCCTGCAGCTCTTGCTACACCTCATCAATCCTAAACATCCAACACACCAAACAACCAAACCATCACTCCCCATAAATCAAACACAAAGCCAAGCATACGAGCCATCTACCAAATCGATCGAAAAGCGCATACGCGAAACAGGACTCACCGGTGTTCTCGGGCACCGAGCGCCAGTTCCCCGGCCCATGCTGCTGGATGTAGGAGACGAGGATGATGTCCTCCTCCGCTGTCCACGGCCCTTTCTTGACGCCGACGCCGCCATTGTCGCAGCAAGGCGGTCTCCCCATGTCTAGCTAGCTAGCTCTCACACAGATATAGCCAGCTATATAGCTATGTCTATCTATCTATCTATCTACCTAGCTAGCTAGTAGTAGCTAACATATATACCAGCACAGCCATGGCACTGCACACTAACGTCTGAAAGCTTCTCCTCCTCCTGCTGGTCTCCTTTTATTCCAAGACACCAACTCCTGCTGGCTGCTGCTTTCCCAAGCTGCATGTGAGTGCTTATATACTACATGACCTCATAAGCTAGCCAGCCCTTAGTCATGATCATATGTGACCTTCCTCCTCCTGTGCTCTGCTTTCCAATGCAAAAGTCTCAGCCAGGGTGCATCCAGCCTCTCTCTCTCTCTTATCACTTTCACTCTCTCTCCTCGGGTCTCTTTGGCGAAAGAGATCACATGAATGATCGTCTCCCCAGTAGTGATTTTGCTTTGCTTTCCCACACGAAAGGTTGACGTATTGCTTGAGGACAATTGATCGACCAATGATCTATCTGTCTCTCTCTCTAGGGTGTGCTTTGGTGCCCATGAAGGGAGTAAATGCGTGTATGTTCTCTCCTGATTTCTTGGGCATTGATGGGGAAAGCCAGCGTGTGGATCGATCTGGCAGCCACAGGTTGGCTCGGCTCCCATGCATGCGTGTGATCTTCTTTTCTCTTTCTAGATCACCCTTCTCTCTCTAGATCACCCTTCTCTCTCTAGATCTCTCTCTCTCTCACGATCGAGTATGGACGGACGGATGGATAGGGTCAGAGCGGTCGCATCGCATAGCGTACGTCGATTTGGACTACCCCAGCTTGCGAGGCCGTGACAGCGAAAAAGCCAAGCTAGCGCATTCATGCACACGGCCGGCCACGGTGCAAGCGTGATGCCCCTGGTCCACGGCTGCATGCATGCATGGAGTGGCGCGTAATTAGAAGCCGAAACGTGATCGACCTCAAGGGGTTAGCGTAACTAGACAAACAAGTCAATGCATGTTTATCTCGTACTTACGTACGTACGATGTGTATGTCCGCCGCCCGTGCATGTGTACGCAACACAAGGCCAGAAGTCAAAAGTAAACCAGAACCAGTGAAAAGTGCTATGGTGTATTAGGTCAAAATCCTTCTATAATTGCGGCTGTGAAACTAATTAACTGGAGTAATAACTGGAGTTGCTCCGTTCCGGGTCTCTTTGATTCCTTGAAATTGTCCTGATTGTTGGAAAATTAGACAATTTCATGATTAATTCCAGTAAATAATTCATGACTAAAACAAATATTAGCATGCATAGCTCTAGCATACTAGGTGAACAGAACAGCAGCATCACACATGCAACAGCAAGCATACTTAAAGACAGGATCAGATCACGGCGCACGTACTGATCGTTTGTAGATGAAGTAACCGTGGCTGTTGCAGAAGCGATGTTGTTGACGATGACGTTGGTGAAGACAGGTCGAAGCAGACGGCGGCGGAGACGACGGTATGCGGCACCGCCTGACTTGGATGGAAGACGACCCGTGGTGACGGATGTGAGCAGTCGCGCGTAGCGCTTCCCAAAAACCTAATTCGTCCTCTCCCGGTGCAGGATCACAAGGACGAGAGGTTCCGGAGACCTGCTCTCCCTCTCGCTGGTGCACGCCGGCGTTCGGGATGGAGTAGATTACTGTGGCGGTGCAAGTAACAAGAGGAGGCAAAAACCCTAACTCGTTTTCGATCTATTTTTGGCTGCTGCCGGTAAGTCATATATATAGGAGAGCCCACGCGGGCTCGTGTCGCGATCACGATCTAAACCGATTAGGTTTCCAGCACGTAAAACTTATCTAAACCGATTAGGTTTCCAATATGTAAACTTACCGGTCAAGCAAACAACAAACTTGTCTGCCAAGAAACCAAAAACTAAAACGGCAAAAGGAAGCCGCGCTCCTGCAAGGTCACGGACCGGATTTCGGCGGACCATTCACGCGTATGTCGCACGCTCGCGCCCTTCGGCCCGGCCCGGGCCCGGGCCCGTGCCCGGCCAGGCCAGGCGAGGCGAGGCGAGCGCGCGCGTGTGTGGTGCTTCCTTTCTCTCCTCATATCAATCACTAAGTGTGGTGGGGAGAACTCACTATATAAAGTGGTCTCCCACCTCCTCCACTAGCAATATGGGACTAAACTCTTGCACCACCTCTTGCCATTTATTCATGGGCCTTTGAGATTTATTAGAAATTTTAGAAACTGCACATGGGCCAAGCCCATTAGTTCTAACAATCCCCCACCAAATCTCAAACGTCCATTTAGAGATTTGCCTGATCTCGTTACTTGTTTAATATACTAGTGTTTCAGCAGAGACTGTTAAGTTGAACTTCTGCCTAGAACTTTGAGCTACATCCATTCACAACTTGAACAATGGACTATGCCTTGAATTGCAAGTTTTGTGCAAACAGGTTTCACTTAAAGTCACAACCAGTACCTGGCTGCCAGTAGCCTACCTCGCGGATGGAGCATATACGTCGTACTCCTTGGTCTCCTCGTGAGCTTGCTAGAGACCACCCAAGTCTCATAGACTGCGACGTTAACAGTCGGGCTCATGTAGGTGTGTTCTTTCAAGAATGCTCTGTAGGACAGCATCTTTGCTAGACATAGCCAATAGAAACACATTAAGGCATCTTGCCAACCTGCCATACAGCTCTGAGCCTTAAAGCTCTGAGAGTTTTGCATCTTCACCTAGAGAGGGTTACAAGTTACTCTCCTCAGTTAACCAATAGCTTGTTTTCCCAGGTCCTAATTCATGGGATCTCCGATCACAAAGGTTGGGTTACTACTATGGTGTAACACATATGGGTCTCATACCCATCTCCCTCGATGCATTATCTATCACATTCCGTGATAGTCCCTTTGTAAAGGGATCTGCCAGGTTTTTGTCTGTTTGAATATACGTAACAGTTATTACTCCGGAGTTTCTCAATTTCCTGACAGACTTCAAACGTCTCTTCACGTGTCTTGAGGACTTCGCATTATCCTTAGAACTGTTCACTTTAGCAATGACCGTTTGGTTGTCACAATTCATAAGAATAGCCGGCACAGGTTTTTCAACCACAGGCAAGTCCAACAAGAGCTCACGCAGCCATTCTGCCTCAACAGTGGCTGTGTCTAAAGCAGTAAGTTCTGCTTCCATGGTTGACCTCGTCAATATGGTCTGTTTACACGACCTCCATGACACCGCGCCACCTCCATGAGTAAAAACATACCCACTCGTGGCATAGAGCACGTCAACATCCGATATCCAGTTCGAATCACTATACCCTTCAAGCACAGCAGGGTGCCCTAAATAGTGAATTCCATAACTCATTGTACCTCTCAGATAGCGCAAGACCCTTTCAAGTGCATGCCAATGATCATCACCCGGGTTTGACATGAACCTGCTCAGCTTGCTCACAGCAAAAGAGATGTCTGGCCTTGTTGCACTAGCTAAGTACATGAGTGAACCGATAATTTGAGAGTATCTTAATTGATCCCTCGTTTCTTTCTTGTTCTTTCGGAGTGTCACACTGGGATCATAAGGTGTTGGAGAAGGCTTGCTGTCTATAAAGCCAAACCGGCTCAAGACCTTCTCAACATAGTGAGATTGCGTTAAAATAATCCCACTCTCATCCTTAATAAGCTTGATGTTTAGAATCACATCAGTTTCTCCCAGATCTTTCATATCAAAACTTTTTGATAGAAAAGACTTGACTTCATTGATCACATCAATGTTTGTACCAAAGATCAGTATGTCATCCACATACAAGCATAATATAACACCTTCGCCCCCACCATGGCGATAGTAAACACACCTATCAGCCTCATTAATAACAAAGCCTGCAGAAGTTATAGTTCTGTCAAACTTCTCATGCCATTGCTTAGGTGCCTGTTTCAGGCCATACAAAGATTTTAACAACTTGCACACCTTTCTCTCTTCACCCTTTACCACAAACCCATCAGGCTGATCCATATAGATTTCCTCTTCCAACTCTCCATTTAGGAAGGCTGTCTTTACGTCCATTTGATGAACGATAAGACCATAGGAGGCAGCCAGGGAAAGTAGTACTCGAATGGTGGTCAGTCTAGCGACGGGTGAATAGGTGTCAAAGTAATCTTCGCCTTCTCTCTGAGTGTAGCCCTTGGCCACAAGCCGTGCCTTGTACTTATCAATAGTACCATCAGGTCTAAGCTTCTTTTTGAACACCCACTTACAGCCCACAGGTTTGCAACCATAGGGTCGTTCAGTTAGTTCCCAAGTTCCATTGGAAAGAATGGAGTCCATCTCATTATGGACAGCTTCTTTCCAGTCATCTGCATCTGGAGATGCATATGCCTCTGCTATAGACGTGGGAGTGTCGTCCACAAGGTATACAATGAAATCATTACCAAAGGATTTTGCAATCCTCTGTCTCTTACTCCTCGTAGGAGTTTCATTGCCATCCTCCTCAAGGACTTCCTCATGTGGTTGTTCAAAATACTCATCAGATGTACTAGATTCGGGAATTATCTCAGAAGAAATTTTAGCAGTGCTAAGCATATCTTTCATAGGAAACATATTCTCAAAAAATGTTGCATCACGAGATTCCATTATAGTATCAACATGCATATCAGGTACCTCAGACTTGACCACTAAAAATCTATAGGCAATGCTCCGATGAGCATAACCTAGAAAGACACAATCCACTGTCTTTGGTCCGAGTTTGCGTTTCTTAGAGATTGGAACATTGACTTTCGCCAAGCATCCCCAAGTGCGCAAATAAGAAAGTGATGGTTTTCTCCCAACCCACTCCTCATAAGGGGTTTTCTCTTTATTCTTGTTTGGAACTCTATTCAGGACATGACATGAAGTCAACAAAGCCTCCCCCACCATGCCTTAGATAAACCAGCAGTGTCTAACATGGCATTCACCAAGTCAGTCAACGTGCGATTTTTCCTCTCGGCAACCCCGTTTGATTGGGGCGAATAGGGAGGCGTCCTCTCATGAATAATACCGTGTTCCTTACGGAAATCATCAAATATTTTGGGAAAATACTCGCCACCACGATCCGACCTAAGACGCTTGATCTTTCTCTCTAATTGATTTTCAACTTCAGCCTTATAAATTTTAAAGTAGTCTAAAGCCTCATCTTTAGTTTGCAACAAATAAACATAGCAGAATCTAGTCGCATCATCAACCAACGTCATGAAATATCTCTTTCCACCTTTTGTCAACACACCATTCATCTCACATAGATCAGAATGTATGAGTTCTAGGGGTGCCAAGTTTCTCTCCTCGGCTGCCTTGTGAGGCTTCCGAGGTTGCTTTGATTGCACACAACTATGGCACTTAGAACCTTTGGCAATAGTGAAATTCGGAATTAAACTCATACTGGAAAGCCGAGACATTAAACCAAAATTAACGTGACATAAACGAGAGTGCCAAACACTCGCATCATCATTAACAGCAGCACAAATTTGGTTTACTGACTTATTGCAAAAATCCGAAAGAGAAAAGCGGAATAAGCCTCCGCACTCATAGCCTTTGCCTATAAATTGTCCATGCTTTGACATAACTACTTTATTCGACTCTAAGACTACCTTAAACCCATCTCTGCATAGAAGGGAGCCACTAACGAGATTCTTGTTCATAGTAGAGACATGCTGCACGTTCCTTAGTTGCACGATCTTTCCCGAAGTAAACTTCAGATCCACCGTGCCAATGCCACGAACAGAAGCATGTGACCCATTCCCCATTAGGACGGAAGAATCCCGTGCGACCTAATAAGAAGTGAACATAGAGATGTCAGCACACACGTGAACGTTAGCACCCGTATCAATCCACCAACTTGAAGATTGAAATACTGAAAGGACAATAGGTAAATTACCATACCCATCAGTATTGCTAGCGGTCACCACGTTGACGTTCTTGGAACCCGTTTTCCCTCCGCGGTCTGCACGATCTGGGCATTCCTTAGAAAAGTGACCGGGCTTCCCACATGTAAAGCACTCTAGCTCAGCTTTGTTCATCTTCTTCTTCTTGAAGGTAGTAGTTTTTGCAGGCTTATTGAGAGTAGGCTTGTTCTTCCCTTTGTTCTTGTTCTGTGGGTATCTCTGCACCATATTGGCGCTAGACTGGCCCTCGCCTCCTTTCTCATTAGTATCTTTAGCCCGAGCCTTTTTTTCAACATCAACAGACGCTATCAGATTTTCAACTGATATCTCCTGTCTCTTATGTTTCAGAGTAGTGGCGAAACTCCTCCATGAAGGAGGCAGCTTTGCAATCATGCACCCAGCCACAAATTTGACGGGTAAGACACATTTTAGGAGTTCGAGTTCCTTTACAATGCACTATATCTCATGAGCTTGTTCAACTACAGAACGGTTGTTCACCATCTTATAGTCATGGAAGCTCTCCATGATGTACAGTTCACTGCCTGCATTTGTTGCACCGAATTTAGCATTCAGTGCATCCCACAGCTGCTTTCCATCTTGTATGTGCATGTACACATCACACAGACGGTCAGCAAGAACACTCAGAACGCATCCCACAAATATAGTATTGGCTTCCTGAAACTTCCTCTGATCTTCATCAGAGATTTCCTCTGGCATGCCAGTACTAACATGGAAAACTTTCAGAGCAGTAAGCCAGAGCGTGGTCTTCACTTGCCACCTCTTAAAGTGCACATCGGTAAATTTATCCGGCCTCA
Organism: Stipa capillata; assembly: GCA_019208055.1. NCBI lineage: Eukaryota > Viridiplantae > Streptophyta > Magnoliopsida > Poales > Poaceae > Stipa > Stipa capillata. The sequence goes on along the minus strand of JAGXJF010004051.1, from coordinate 118,957 downwards.
GTGCATCAGTGAATCCAGTCATGGTTAACTCAGGAAATTGCCTACAATTAGGTTTTTGGATTGTTGGAAAATTAGACAATTTCATGATTAATTCCAGTAAATAATTCATGACTAAAACAAATATTAGCATGCATAGCTCTAGCATACTAGGTGAACAGAACAGCAGCATCACACATGCAACAGCAAGCATACTTAAAGACAGGATCAGATCACGGCGCACGTACTGATCGTTTGTAGATGAAGTAACCGTGGCTGTTGCAGAAGTGATGTTGTTGACGACGATGTTGGTGAAGACAGGTCGAAGCAGACGGCGGCGGAGACGACGGTATGCGGCACCGCCTGACTTGGATGGAAGACGACCCGTGGTGACGGATGTGAGCAGTCGCGCGTAGCGCTTCCCAAAAACCTAATTCGTCCTCTCCCGGTGCAGGATCACAAGGACGAGAGATTCCGGAGACCTGCTCTCCCTCTCGCTGGTGCACGCCGGCGTTCGGGATGGAGTAGATTACTGTGGCGGCGCAAGTAACAAGAGGAGGCAAAAACCCTAACTCATTTTCGATCTATTTTTGGCTGCTGCCGGTAAGTCATATATATAGGAGAGCCCACGTGGTCTCGTGTCGCGATCACGATCTAAACCGATTAGGTTTCCAGCACGTAAAACTTATCTAAACCGATTAGGTTTCCAATACGTAAACTTACCGGTCAAGCAAACAACAAACTTGTCTGCCAAGAAACCAAAAACTAAAACGGCAAAAGGAAGCCGCGCTCCTGCAAGGTCACGGACCGGATTTCGGCGGACCATTCACGCGTATGTCGCACGCTCGCGCCCTTCGGCCCGGCCAGGCCGGGCGAGGCGAGGCGAGCGCGCGCGTGTGTGGTGCTTCCTTTCTCTCCTCATATCAATCACTAAGTGTGGTGGGGAGAACTCACTATATAAAGTGGTCTCCTACCTCCTCCACTAGCAATATGGGACTAAACTCTTGCACCACCTCTTGCCATTTATTCATGGGCCTTTGAGATTTATTAGAAATTTTAGAAACTGCACATGGGCCAAGCCCATTAGTTCTAACACTGATTACTGTAGGGACCAAAGAGTCTCCCATAAAATTCCTGTAAAAATCATGTAAAATTCTTACCATACAAAGAGACCCTCAAATTAGATTATTTGTTAGACACTAGCACGCACGGCCTCTAACAAGTGCATATCCGACCCTTACTTTATATGAATATGTTATTAAAAAATGAAATAATTTTATATAAAAAATCTAATGAAAATTTCAAGACAAAATTTTTCTATAGAAATTTAAAGAAAAGTTTCTACAGAAATTTAGTATAGAAAATTTTGTACACAGAAGCTTCTACAGAAAAATTCGTACAGAAAAGTTTCTATACAAAAGCTTCTGTAGAAAGATTTGTACGGAAGAGTTTAAAAAACTTTGTAAACAAAAGTTTCTATACAAAAGCTCTAGAAAAATTTCTACAGAAAAGTTCTATAAAACATTAGTACTGAAAAATTTATATACAAAAATTTGAATAGAAATTTTTTATAAAGCTTCTATACAAAGGCTTCCATAGAAAAAATTGTATAGAAAAGATATATAGAAAAATTTGTATGGAAAACTTCTATAAAAAAAAAGCTTCTATAGAAAAATTTCTATCGATAAGGTTTTATATGTAGAAAATTTTGTATTGATAGGTTTTTATAGAAAAATTGTATAGATAAGTTTCTATACAAAATTTTCTATATATATAAACATTCGTAGAGAAAAATTTTCTATAGAAAAATTCATATAAAAAACTTTCTATATGGAGTATTCTTTAGAAAAACTTGCTTCTTGAGTAGCTTGATGACTTGTACCTTCTTCCCTTATTGAAGAACTTGTTGCCACCACTCTTGGACATGAGTTTGTTGAACTTTCTCAAAATGAGAGCAATGTCCTCAAGATCATGCTCAGCTACTCCTTCATCTTAACTTGAATCTTATTTGGCTTCTTGCTTTGCCTTCAAAGCCAAGTTGTTCATGGAGCTTGATGTGGAGGTCCTTAGCTCTTAGGTGTCTCGAAGCATCATCTCATGAATGATGATCCATCTCAACACCTCGGTTGGAGTGAGAGTCTTGAAATTGCCCTTCTGATGAATGTGCATCACCAAAGTCTCATACTTACGAGGGAGGGACGTGTGAACATCTTCTTTACAACATAGCGAGATGTGTGAACATCTCATTGACATCTTCATTCTCCAACATGATGAATCAATCAAGCTTGGCACTCAACATATCAAGCTTCTCCTTGACCAATGAAGTTTCTTCATGAATCTACATTAGAGTATTCCATATGGTGTGAGCATCCTCAGGAGTGCTAACGGTTGAACTCAACTGGGCTAAGTGCAAGGAAGATGACATTTGTTGCTTGAGCATTGAGATGGATGTTTGTCAACATTGCATCTGTGGGTCAATCATCCTTAACAATCGCAGACCCATGCTTAACAATATACCAAATGCTAGGGTGCAAACTGACGACATACAAGTACACATGATCTTATAGTAACTTCCCTAGGAGTATTAGTCCAAGGTTTTATTGTACACACCAGGAGCGAAGGATAACCTCTTACTCTTTGCCACGACCATAGTATCACAGGTTATAATTGTGCCTACACCAAGGTCACAACCTTGAGATAATGTGCTAAGACTATTGCTACTTTATCTAATAAAAGAATTAAAAGTTTATAGAATAAAACCGATAAATTAAAAGCAAACTTAAAATAAATAGGGTGAAAATAATAACTATATGGAAATATAAAAGAGAGTTGTGACAATAATAATTATTAGGATTGGAGATGTAGGTTAGATAGTGATTTGTACCATAGGTTTGCGAGATGACTTCTCCATCTCGAGGTTTTGTAGGTGAGTTGCCTATAGGTAATTGATTCTCCTTTTCGTGGTCCTTAATACTATTGTCCACTTCCCATTTCACGCTTCAATGAGATGATGTGTTCCATTATTAAGGTCACTCGACTAGACCAATGCTTTAAGATTAATGATGTGATCCTCGTGTTGCAATGGCTCCTCGTTGATACTGGCATCTGCCACCATGTAGGTTGCAAATTTGCTAAGACAATAAGTATTCAATATTATGATTAAGGAATGTAATTCTATAATTATGTTACCCACACCTTAATTAGATAACAATCATTCACAATTAAACTATCACATTCTCCCTTCTCAATTTCCATCTACCTCCACCGCCTATAGAGACTACTCACACATTATTTAAGGATGAAAGGAAATACTAATCATGATGAAAGAATGAATATAGACTTCCCTTTTTGGTTACCAAAGCTTCAAAGTCCATGAACAATGGAAGATGAACGATTACAACTTGGTGTTCTTGCAGATTGAATCTTCAATCCCTAGAGAGTAATCTACTATGGTGGTAGTGGTGATGATCCTTGCAACGATCCAAGGACCTTGGAATCGTCGCCTCAACAGATGATTAATCTATCTTCTCCTCTATGTTTCTCACCGTGCGCTCCCTCTCGATATGAATTGCCTCACATCCATTTATGAGATAGGCTTGGTTTGATGCTATGGAGTCAATGGACAATAATACGGCTTGTCCATATATATAGTTTGGAAGAGTCTTATGACTTGTCTGTCCTCTCCACTAGAAGTAAATCACGCGTTGCTCCAAAAGAGAAGTTGCTCCAAATCATATATTATATGAGTCCATTCCCTTGGATTGCACGATTTTGTTGATATTCTGTGGAATACTTAACCAAACATGATTTTGCTGATAATCACAATTATTAAAGCATAAATCAATGTATTTATTGAATTGTGGACACATCCACCTCCCTAAGCTTAAATCACTGCTCATCCTCAAGCAATCTAAATCACTAAGGTAATAGGGAGTTATAATCAACTAAAATATGAAAACATTTGATTGAGGAGGATATAGAGTTAGATTTGTATTTTATGAACTTAGAAGCTTATGATGAACAATTTTATGAAGTGTCATACTGACAATTTTATAGAGTTACACTTCAATCGACGTATTCATAGTAGTGTTTCCACAATCGAGACACTTATCATGCAAAATATAAAGTCTCTCAATCCAACATTGCTCGGGGGAATGAGAGTAAATTATGGCTCGAGAGTGAAAGGTATCACAAGAGAATTCTCAAATACTTTGAATGCTAAAATATTGATTGCTTTAAATTTAATTTCATAAATTAGGATCTAGAGTTGCCATCAAGTTTTGACCCTCTTTTATAAAAGAGCAGAGCGCTAAAATTTTACCAAGAGTGAGTCTTTAGTGCACAAGTCATAGTCGTGATCCATAGTTACTCTCTTCACACAAATTTTGTAGGTGGTCTCACCACACTCTACGTGAATCTTGGATTTATGTGGAGCTTGGTATGAACAATAATGAAACCTGGGTACAAAGCTGAATAAGAACCCAAACTAAATTGCGTCATTTAGGTTATTGGAAAAATTATGTCATAGTGTGAGAAAGACTCGATAAAAAAACATGCAACACAGAGTAACCCCAAAGCAACAGTGATGTCATGTGTTTTGATGTTACAAGTAAGGATTTGCTATAAAAATTGCACATTAAAGATTTAACGCGTGAAATGCATCATGAAGGACTCAGAAGCAATGCGCTAAACCATCTCCCTATGAAAGAAAATAAGATCTTATGGAGAAAATATGACACCTCTCTCCGCACTTTTACATCTCCTTCCTTTTTTCCTTTTTATTTTTATTTCTAATGTTTTATTTTTGATTCCTACGAATAAATGAGAGGTGCCTTCGAATGGAAAGCTCTTTATAACAAAGAATTAAGCGAGTCATAAGGTGGTATAAGTATGATGCAAAACTGCTAAGTATAATAACATTTTCCACTAAATATATGCAACATAAAACATATTGACAATGCATATAAGCCCCTAAGTGGGGTTTGATGATTAATGACAAAACGATTAAGGGATTAATGCTTGCATCAAGTGTTGATCAGGTTTTAGTCCCAAGGATATAGTGTTGATGATCCCTAAAAAGTTAAAGAAGAAGCCTTGAAGATCTAGAAGATTAAGTATATTTTTCTAGCCTTTTTGGTGGTTCGAGGAACCACGTTGAGTAGAAGGAAGCCGTACTATAAAGAGGGGAGTAAGTCAACAAATATGACGGGTTCCTATTGCTTCATGCTCAATAGGATCCGGTATCCGTCCTTCAAAATCTTTGAAATATCCTCCACATAATTTTTCTAAGTGTACCCGAAAGTTCCAGACCAGTCGACATGCTTGGAACTTCTGAGCTGACACGCTTGGAACCTCCAAGTAATGCAAAAATTTGCAGTAATGGCTACTTTTGAGGGTTCTCTATATATACCTGCACCCTCTTCTATAGGGATCTCTCTTGCATGCCCATTCCTCTGCCCCAACACCTTGGGCTCTTCTCCACCTCACTTTCAAGTGAAATCTTTGAGAGAGAAGAAAAGAGAAGGAAGACATTGGATCTAGTTGAGCATCTGGCAAGAGAATCTAATCCAAGCCAAGCTTACTCTTGTTACTCTTAGAGGTACCTAGATGCTATGAGTTCTTACAGAGCATTCAAGAAGATTGTGAAGTGCCCCAAACATTTGTAAAGGTTCAAAGTTTTCCTACCGCAAGGTGAAGAACTACCAAGAGGAGAAGGAGGCTTCGCATCGGCAGTCTCTTCAGGAAAGAGGACGATTTGATGGCGGTTTGGTATTTGGACTAAGCTTCCTCAATGGAAACGTAGAATTCCACAGTGATCCAAACTTCGACAATAAACGATCTTGTCTCCTGTGTGGTTGTCTCGTTTCACACTCTTTCGACTTTGCCTTTATATTTGTTGCTATAGAATTGCCACAATTTTGTAGGTTGCTAGCATACTTACTTGTCCACATCTTTGTCTTAGCATATTTAGATTTAAACTTTGAAATTAACGTATTCACCTTCCCTCTTAGACGACCTCCTTGATCCTACACATGTGCCAAAAATACTCATCCTACTAACATGAATGAGCTAGAGCTTATGAAGTTAACAAAGCGGCTAATGTTACCTCTCGATGAAAGCATGCGAGATAACATCTAAAATATAAAAGCTCTCTACAAAAGATATGCAGGGTATAACTTCAGTGCAAAAGGCACTAACAAATGATGATGCTCCACAATAACATGACAAATCAAGCATAAATGTGCAAAAACAAATAAATCACATATATCGGAAAAGATAACAAATGATGCTATGAAACAAAACCATTAACACGTAGGCACCATGTCAGGTGAAAACTGCTTCGAAATAGGGACGTCAAAAAATAGATGGTTTTAATTGTTTGAGGTTTCTTTCAGACAATTTCACACATTAGGACAAAAAGTGCGTGGGATAAAGTCTAGTGTCTAAAACTTGACTTTTTTAATATAATTTGCCATCATAAATGACATAACTATTATGGTTCCATTGACAAAATGTGAAATTGAGTATTTTTTTTCATTGACAATGGTCAACGGGTTTGACCATGGTTAAATGACCATACTTCCCTCACTAGAAAAACACATGTTTTACAAATTAAGGAAACACACTCCCAAGTCACGAAAGAATCTGGAAAAATTCGTCGATATACATTGTGGGATGATGTCTGAATTTAAATTTTAGACTAAAAAGTATGTGCACTGTGAGCCGTACAAGAAATAAATAAATTTATGCACTGATGGTTGCTGTTTTAAATCTCCTGCGTTGTTCATTTCATTAAGAATATTTCCTGCCTTCAGAAAGATTACTTTTTTCAATTTCGAAAAAGCAAAAGTATTTATAAGGTTTTGTGAGTTGGTAAGCAGCAAGCAACAGCATGATCTAAAGTGCTTACGTTTTTTTTTCTCTTTTGCAATGGATCCAAATGGTGGCTTTTAAATGCACGCGTAAATACCGCCCAAAGTTGTTGAGATCTGGGTCTGCATTTTCCACCGCAACCCAAGCAGAAGAAGCGCCTTAATTGCCGCCATTTCTTCTCAACTGCCAACGTCTCCTCTGCTGCCGTCCCAAATGCACGTAACATAATCACTATAGTATTTTTCCTCAATAAAGTGTGTTTCCACACTGGCCTGTTCAGAGCAGGTACAGAGGTAGACAGTGTTATGTTTTCTTTGAAGTACTTTGCTTGCATGAATTTTGAGACCACGCCAAGAGACAACACCGTACAAAATTATCGATGTCGTCTCTGAAGTTTCATGATCCTAGCAAAGAGTCCAATCTTCCTAAAGTCAGCTTTGTTTTTTTCCTCGATCCTCTTTTCTCTGCATCCGCAACAGTCTTTGTGACCCTGAAATTTATAGAAAATACTACTTACATAACGATATTTTCTTTAAAAGATAAATAAATAATTTTATTGTTTCCTGAGCTATGAATTGATAGGATACAGACATAAAAAAAGGTGACCAAATACAAACTAGTTGTGCCAAACCACAAGAAAAAAAGATTACATAGTACTCTGAACCACAAGCAATAACGTATCAATTACACGACTATCATTCATATTAGGACATAAATTCTATGACAACTACCTCCAACCTCTAGGCACTCGTGACCATTGCTTCCTTGTCCTTCGGTCACTACATCAAAGCAACAATTGTAACCAGTTGATATACAAGAATATGTGTTTATACTTCATGAGTCTAGCCAAAAGTGGGAATCTCCGGACTTGCCAGTTACTAGGGAGAATGGCTTGCCTGCATAGGGAAACTCGGCGGTAACCTGCATGAACAAACCCGACTAGGATACCCCTGGACCTGCTGTCACCAGATTTATTTTTGTTCTTTTCAATTCCTGTTCCGGCATCTCAATATCTTGTTCTTCGACCACCTTGTCCTTGCCCTTGTCCTCCCCCATGTCATCTATGTCATCGGGACATAAGGATACCTGAAAGCAACTATGGTTAAACAAGAAACCAAAATTGGATTTTATTTTTACTTTTATGAATAGCTAAGAAATTCATCTTCAATCAATTTGCAAAGGCAATAGAAAAGTTACATTCTGCGCCTTCAGATTTTACCTCATATCAGATTAGCACACAGCTCAAGCCCACTGGCCACCTACATGTAGAAACCTACCAGTACCAGAATAGCAACACAAGCTTTAAATTGCGTACCAACCTTCACACACCACCATTAACTGCTTCACATCTCACCACTAAGCCCTCACTCCAGCTCCAAGCTCAGCAAGTTCAAGCAGAAAAAGATCCGCCTTTCCCAGTACCAAGTCCATTCCAGCTGCAGAGGAAGGATGGAGGAGGCGGTGTACACCGTGAAGGTGGGCGAGCCAACGCCGGCCGGCGGCGGCAAGCCGTCGGCTGGGCCGGTCTACCGGAGCATCTACGCCAAGGACGGCCTCATGCAGCTTCCCCAGGAAATTGAGTCCCCATGGGACTTCTTCAGGTTCGTCCATGGCAAGATGCTCATTTCTTTGACACTGCATTCTTTCTAATCATTCATCTCATCATACAAGTTTTCAGTGATGAATTGCAAGGCATGAGATTTTACAGAATCTTGTTTCATTTTTATTTTGTTTCTGTTCTTGCAGTGGAGCAGTCAAGAAGTACCCGAATAACAGAATGCTCGGCCAGCGCCAAGTATCAGATGGCAAGGTAAGGCAAAGCAATTCAAGTGTGATGGGCAAAATAATAATTTTGGAAGTTTTGATCTTATTCTGAGAGGATGCGAAAATTTGGTTTGAAATTTAGGCTGGTGACTATGTATGGCAAACATATGAACAAGTGTACCAGAAGGTCATGAAGATTGGAGCAGCCATCAGGAGCTTCGGCGTTAAGCCGGTGAGAGAAGAATGCTAATCTGTCTGAAAATATATGTTAAGATATTTTTTTGAATATTGAAATGCATTACAGAATGATTGTTTACTGAAGATATCGTTGATATCTGTGGTTAGGGGGGTCACTGTGGCATATATGGATCCAACTGCCCAGAATGGGTTATGGCCATGCAGGTGAATTCATGGTCTTCTAATTTTTTTAAGAAGGAATCTTTTGTAGAGTAAACTGATATGAGATTTGTATTGTTTGTTCTGCAGGCTTGCAATAGCCAAGGAATATGTTATGTCCCACTGTATGACACCCTTGGTAGGTTCTCCATTCTTGTCCACACACACTGACTCACTGAGTGTCACATACCTATGTGCATGCACAAAGGTTCAGAAATAACATATTGGGAATGCTTCATAATAGGCTATTCATGGGTTTGTGAAAAATCTGAGAACGAAGCATAAGCTCAGCGAAATATCTGAAACAAAGAAGATAGTCGACAATTGTCTGGATTCTTATTAATGTCTTCTGCTGTACTTCGGAAAGTAGCATTGATTGGGTAAGTTGCAATGCAATGCAGGAGCAAATGCAGTCGAATTCATCTTGGACCATGCTGAGATCTCCATAGCCTTTGTGCAGGAGAGCAAGATAAAATCAGTAAGCATATCTGAATCTTCTGCGCCAGATTGATTAACATATCTCCTGTAAATACAACATGTGTCTCAAATTTTAATCAAACTATACGGTTAGTTGAAAGCTAACCAGATACAACAGAGCTGGCCCTGAACCTGCTGAAATCAATGTTAGGATCAATGTTACATACCATTTTCTCTTACATCTAAAAGTCACTGAACTGCAACTTTCAGATTCTAGCCATACTACCAAAGTGTACAGCCCACATGAAAGGTTAGCTGTCTGGAGCCTTGAAATTAACATTGTATCATGCCTATTTGCAGTTTTGTAAGATTAATTTCTCACTTTATGTGTGCAACATCAGCAATTGTTAGTTTTGGAGATGTGACAAGTGAGCTGAAAAGGCAAGTTGAACAATCAGGAGTATCTTGCTTTTCTTTGGAAGAATTTTCTTCAATGGTTAGTCTGAAGTTCCTACTAAGCTGCTTATTCCGTACACAAAAATTAGTCCACTACAATAATAATTACAACATCATAGATGTTCTGACGTGTAGAGTGCTATTCTAACAGGGAAATAAAACCCACGAACTTTATGAGAAGCAAAAGGATGACATTTGTACTATCATGTATACCAGTGGAACAACTGGAGATCCAAAGGGTGTGATAATCACAAACAGGGCGATCATAGCCGGGATTACGGCCACAGAACACATTCTCGAATTAACAGACAAAGTGGTAAGTCTCTCAATTATTTTTCATGTATATGCGTCAAATTGGAGTCCCTGTTCCATGAATGGTGCCTTTACTACTGTTCTTAAATTATTTTATTATAGTTCATAACTTGTTTTTTCATCAGAAACCTGCATTAAATTAACAACTAGTAAAAAAGTGATCATGGATTGTTGATCGGTTATTTATAGCTCTCTCTTCCTTTGATATTGACCTGATAAATTTCACTGTTTAATGATCTCCTAATATATCTCCAGGTGGCTGAAGATGATTCATACTTTTCCTATCTGCCATTAGCTCATATATTTGATCAAGTAATTGAGAATTACTGCATTTCTAAAGGGGCCTCCATTGGATTCTGGCAAGGGGTATGGAGCTATATCTTGCAAGAGAAATAATTTTTTCATGTCTGCTCCTTGATCATCTAAGAGGTAAAACATTCTTAACAGGACATTAGGTACCTGATGGAGGATGTGCAAGTGATGAAACCAACAATATTCTGTGGTGTTCCTCGCGTTTATGATCGTATATACACAGGTGTAATGCAAACCTAAATAATTGTTGTTCAAAATTCCATCAGCATTTTGTGCTTAGTCATAATTTGGGATGTCATGAACTGAAGGTATCAACCAGAAAATTCAGTCTGGAGGGTTGATATCCAAACACCTTTTTCAGTATGCCTATAACTAGTAAGTATTAGAAGATTAAATAAACATATACTCTTTAATCCCTTTCATGTTTACACTTTAAGCATAATTAATACCATCACGTTGTCATCAGCAAACTTGGCAATTTGAGGAAAGGGTTCAAACAGCATGAAGCATCACCATTTTTTGACAAAATAGTCTTCAGCAAAGTACGTAAATATTTTAATCCTCTCTTCTCTTATTTTTGTTGCCTTTACTGCATATCTCTGAAATATTTTTTACCATTGATGGTGAAGATAAAGGAAGGGCTTGGAGGCCGCATACGCCTTATGTTATCAGGTGCAGCACCTTTACCAAGACACATCGAAGAGTTCATGCGAGTTACCAGCTGCAGCATCCTTGCACAAGGATATGGTGAGACTTTCAGAATTCTTATGACAACTCTGCATATCATAACCATATTAGCAATTTAGCATCCTTAGTTCTTTGGTCATGACTCAGTTCAACAGTTAAACTTGTTATGGATGAAAATTATGTGTCCAAATCAATATTAGTAATTTTATCTTAATTCTTAACATAAGTCTAGTTACTATTCTAACCCTGGGAAGAGAGAAATGCTTAACTGTGCTATTGGTATGCAGGGCTCACTGAGAGTTGCGCAGGATGCTTTACATCGATCGCCAATGTTTTTTCAATGATTGGAACGGTGGGCCCTCCAGTGACAGCGATCGAGGCACGATTGGAGTCCATTCCTGAAATGGGTTACGACGCGCTCTCAGATGTCCCCCGAGGTGAGATCTGCTTGAAGGGCCACACCTTGTTCTCCGGGTACTACAAGCGCTCTGACCTCACTGAGGAAGTGTTCTCAGATGGTTGGTTCCATACAGGTGCAGCCTTTTCTCTCCATTTCTAAGCTTACTGAAAAATGTGTAAGTGAAGATGGATTGTAAGAAAAATTGCAACCAACTTATGTATGAAGGTGATATTGGAGAGTGGCAACCAGACGGCACGATGAAGGTCATAGACAGAAAGAAGAACATCTTCAAGCTGTCCCAGGGGGAGTATGTAGCAGTGGAGGTCCTGGAAAGTGCGTACATGCAGTCTCCACTCGTCGCATCGGTACGATAACTGAAACAGAAAGATAAATAAATTACAGTACTTGGACACATAGTTTTGCTCATATTCATCTTACCTAGAGGCTCCTCTTTTGAGACAGGTTTGGGTCTACGGGAACAGCTTTGAGTCCTTCCTTGTTGCTGTGGTTGTCCCTGAGAAGCAGGCTATCCAGGACTGGGCTGCACTGAACAACAAGACTGGTGACTTTGCAGAGTTGTGCGCTGACCTGAAGGCGAGGAGGTACATCCAAGATGAGCTGAACAAAACTGGCCAGAAACTCGGGGTACGTCGTCGATGCACAAAGAAATTTTAGCAAGCTATGGTCTGTACCCAACTTCCATGATAAATGCACAATTCATAAGACTAAGAACTTCATTAAACTTGTGCCATGCAGTTGAAAGGATTTGAGATGCTGAGAGCAGTTCACCTGGAGTCAGTGCCATTCAGCATAGAGAAGGACCTGATCACTCCAACTTTTAAGCTCAAGAGACCCCAGCTGCTCAAATATTACAAGGTTAGAGAGACCAGACTTAATATTGTACATGAAGTTCTCGACTGACATTGTTCTGCTGATTTCTTTTAAGACATAAGTTACTTGAGTAGTTTTCATTCACAAAAAGAGCAAAAATTTGCTGCAGGATCGCGTTGATGAGCTGTACAAGGATGCCAAGATGGGAACTGCACAATGAAAGATGGTAAACCATCAGCAAGTGGATATCAACTTTGTTAGTGATTCTTCACGAAGAAGCATGTACATATGAATAAGTCAAGATTCAAGAGTTAAGAGACATGCATGCCATGTTTCAAGACGTAGCAACAGAGAGTGAGTTGGTTACGGCTGGAGCTGGTGATAGTTTGTACTAGTACTGCATACATATAATTTGTCTGTCATTCAAGACCCGAATCAAGCATAAATTTTCTGCATTCAAAAGAATACAAACATGGAATTGAGTGCTGCATAAAACTCAAACTCTTGTACTTGAGTATTTTAAGGTCCGTTTAGTTAGATGGCTCAACTTGAATAAATTGGGGCCATCCATGCTTTTGCCATCCACCATTTGGTTGGATGGGCAACCGATGGAAGAGAATACTCCACCAATATTCGGGATGGAGGGAGCCATCAGTTTTCGGCGGAGATGAATCAAGCGTTGAGGGACCACAGAGACAAGAGGGAGAACGGAGAGAGACGGGCGCCCATGGCCGGAGCTCATGCTCATCGGCGAGGTACCGTCTGAGGGGAGGTGCTCTAGTGTACAAAATGCAAAATTGAATGAGGGGAAATGGCTAAAGGGTGGAGGAGATCGAGTAAGTGCAAGGAATTTTGCAGGGGCTCACCGAGCACGACGAACAGCCGCGGAGGCGGACCAGCCGGAGTTGAGGGAGATGGCTGAGTTCCGGCAATGTGATCGACAGGGCGAGCGAGAGACCACGTAGTCGTCCTCGGCGGCGTGTCCGTGCGATTCTCCAGGTGGTAGGAAGCGACGGCAGTGGGATTTGGTGGTGGTAGCGCTAGAGGGCGTGGGGCGAGCGAATTGGCAAGGGCAGCAAGGCAAGTGGCGAGGCGATTACATCTGGTTGATGTTGATAGTACTTGTGAAGCATTGCTGCTCCTGCTCTGCGTATGTGTGATTTGGATGGGAAAAAACAGCACATATTTCTTGTGAGAAAGGTGTATTCTTACCATAACAAATCGATGTCAATGCATAGTCATTCGGTTATTCCCTCTGTGTATGTATGTGTGACCTATGAGAAAATAGCAACTTCTTATCTGATTATAAGAAAGCTGCAACTTGTCAATGCTTATAAACTTGTAGCATTTTAAATATATTTGGGACTGATTTTTGGCCTTGTTAATTGTGAAATGCCTTTGTTAGAATTTTTGTTTCAGTCTTGCATGGACAAGAGAAGAAATATGTGTGTTTGGTCAATGCCATAGCTGGTATTATCGTATATATTTGTGAAAATTTCCATGTATAATGCTTCTAATGGCTTGCTATTATTCCTGGAAGTAATTGTTGGATTAGGCTTCACACCTAAACTGGGAGATAATTGGAAAACAAAAAGCACTTACTATATTTGTTAAAATTTTCATATGAGAAAAAAGACATACCACGCAATTTTTTCATACTTGAAATTTGGACACCGTACAATACTAGGGAAATCTCACCACATCTTAACATGAGGTCATGACAATTCATTTTTCTATGTTCATATCTCCAATCAAACAAAAATTTGACTTATCCCATCTAAACTATCACCTCTTCAACCAAACAAAAGCCTAACACGTCTCATTCATACAACCAAATAACAAAGCTATCTCATCTCATCCATGGAAACATGATCATTTCAATCCATCCATCTTTGCCCTTCAACTAATGGACCCTTAGATGCTCTATAGTTCATAGGAATAACCATAACTACAATCTATTACTCCCTCCATTCAGAAATATAATGTGTATTAGATGTCCAAGTTCAAGCTTTGATCATAAATTTTTTGTACAATATTTTGTTAAATAGTTATAAAATCATGACCATAAGAAAATTCTTGTGGATACGAATATGCTGGTATTAATTTTGTGTCATATAACCTATGTACAATTGAATTAATTGTTGATTGAAGTGTTAAACTTGAACAATTAAAATACACCATATGTTTTTGAAGGAGGCAATATATATTAGAAACACATGAAAAACCAAGCCGTTGCTTGATTGGTTAGTAGAGGTGGTTGTATACTTGTACTCTCTGCGTACTAAGTATCAAACCAAATTTAAATCCATCGTGGTAGTGGAGGAATATTGTTTCTACTTCTTTGCTTTTTTCCATGCACTGGTAGTCCACAATTTTTCCCCGGTGACTTGAGATTTGTTACTCTATTTTTTTCTATCCATGAGAGGGGCCTCTATTTTGAAGATCTTACTGCAAGGAACAAGGTGGCCCAAACAACTCATGATTTTGACATTGGTTTAAAGTGTAAATTCCACTTTGAAACAAGTATTTGTCGCAAAGTGAAAGGTTATATCACATTCTATTTTTTGTGACACTTTGAACTAGATTTAACAAGCATAATTTCATTTTGAACCTGATACGGGGTGGCCTGATCTTCTCAGCGAGGAACCGTAGATAGATGGTATGAATAGATGATCTCGCTAGCTGAACACCCGCACCAATGCACGAACCCTCAACTCTTCGACAAACGCCCAAACACACCGATAGGTGATCGTCGCGAGACCACGAGCAACGATCGCTAAGTCCCCAATTCCCAACGGAACGACGGCTTGACCTTGATTTGCAGAACAAACACGATCGCCAAATTCTCTCTCAGCTATCCTCGCATGAACACTGGAACGAAAGAACAAGCAATAGTTATGTTTCAATTCTTATGCATAAAACTGGTCTAAGGCTAAAAGCCATGAGTACAGCAGTATATATAGACTCTAGGACGTCCACTCTAGTGTAAGGGTCAAAATCCAACCTAACTCTAACTTCCCTAAGTTATAAGACTCTATTTGGAAAAGAACAGATATAACCTTCAACTTGTTTTGATGATTGCGGACAGATCAAAAGGAATCTATGGATGGGCATATACCCTTTGGAAAATACTCGGACTTAGCTTTCCAACAAGTACTTATTTGCCTAGTTTGGAGTTTGTATGAGGAAACCACAGCTGTTTTAAATTTGGACCTCCTGGCTGTCTGAACCGAATCCGAACCGAGCCCAACCCTTCCATCTTTTATTTCCTTGCCTTTTTCGCCCCAAATCCGAGTGAAACCAGATAAGGATGGCATTAGTAATCTTTGGATGATTGTAGTAGTGTAGGATTCCACCAATACTTACCATATAAGCTCCGGATTCTTCAAGTATGTCAGTTCTTCGTGCAGTTTGAGACAGCTCGTGCAACTTTTACTTCCATGGCCATAACTTTCTCTAGGAAGCTCCAAATCGTGCACCGTTTGATTCGTTGGAAGTAGACTCGATATACTTTCCAAATATGTATGTAAACACTTGTGTATTTTAACTTGTGCCGTAGTCTTTCCTCCTTCTCCTCCCGCTGGACACCAGGACATCTCATCTTCACTTTAGACTTGTATAGCTCAACAAGTGTCCTGCACATATCATAAAAGTAAAGTAGTACCTCTACCTCTCGATATATGAAGTGTATAAGACAAGTAATTGAATCTATCTGATAATATTTATCAATGAGACTTAGCACTTCTTTCCAACATAAAGAGTCATGTTGATAAATTCAAATGGTTATTGATGCGCCCGCATCAGAACCACATCTAGTGGCTGCTCGGTCCTAATTGGATGGATCCACATACCAGTCCAACGTTGTGATGACATGTGGAACGATCGAGCTCGTCACACCAAAGGTGGATTTGTGCTAGGCGCGGTCCAATGCAATAGAGAGGCGCGTGGGCGACGGGGTCCGGTCTAGCCTGTTTCACTCATCTCCTTTGGCCACTCCATTCGACACTTGCTAAAATAGTCTGGTTGCAGGCACCGAGGCATAGCTGGTTCCGCATTTACCACCACTGTCATCTCCAAATCCTAAGCCGTACTCTTGCGTGAGGAAGTGTCGAATGGAGTGTGTAAAGGAGACAAGCGGAACAGGTTAGACTCGACCCGCTAGCCTGTGCGTCTCTCTGCTACACCAGACAACCCAGCACAATCCGCCTCCAACATATCGAGCGGTCGGTCCACGTGTCTTCGCCATATTGAACTGGTATACGGCCAGTCCTTCAGCAACCACTAAACATTATTCAAAATAGAATTATACTCGCTAAATCTAGTTCAAAGTGTCATCGAAAATAAAATATAATTTAACCTGTCACTTTACGATAAATACGAATGTAATCTAAAACTTATGCGTCCCTGGAAATTTTAGAAGAGGAAAACATGCACGAGCTGATGTGCAAGACAATCGATGGTCACTTTTCTCGTTGGCTTGAATAGCTAGCTTCACGGGCTCTGGTTGCCAGGGTTAAGGTCCCGCGGAAACCGCCTGTTGTCAGCGACAGAGGTAGGCATCTCCCGGCTGTTATCTTCTAGAATCCCCTCTTAAACCCGCGCGGGCGGCATTCCCAGAAATGCAAAACCCTCTTCCCACCGCCTCTTCCTCCTCCGGCAGAATTTGTACGTAGCCGCAAGGATTGCTCTCAACCTCCGCCTCCGTCTCCGCCTCCA
This sequence comes from Stipa capillata, assembly GCA_019208055.1. Lineage (NCBI taxonomy): Eukaryota > Viridiplantae > Streptophyta > Magnoliopsida > Poales > Poaceae > Stipa > Stipa capillata. The sequence goes on along the minus strand of JAGXJF010004051.1, from coordinate 101,817 downwards.
CCGCCGCCCGCCGTGTTCCCGTCGTCTTCTCCGTGAAGGTACGATGGATCTACACCCCATCGTCTCACTGCTCCAATGCCCTAAGCGTACACACCCCTTATTATGTACCCCTCGCCGACATGCCCATAGCCGCCTTCCCTCAGGCCAATCCTGCCGGAGTTCTAGCCGGAAGAATCTGAGCCCCCTGCCCCGAGCTGCTTCCAAACGATGGCCGCCGCCCCAGCAGCAGCAGCAGCAGCCGCAGCCGTCCTCCAGGTCCAACCCACCACTCCTACCTTTCCTCCTCTACATTTGCTTCGTTTATGAGTCGAACCGACTAAGTTGGGGTTTACGATGCAGAAGGAATTCGTGCCACGTTTAGAAATGTCGTGGAATTTGTTTATATTGATATCTGGTGATTGGATTGGAGCGGCTGGTTTCTATTTGTTCGGAGTAGGAAAGTATTAAATAGATTCAGTATCTCTTCTTAATTGTACGTTCACAATTCATCACATTGGTCAGACTTCAATCAATGCGTCCTTGTGCAAAAGATGAATTTATCCTATTGGTCAAACATTAAAAATATATTTGTTGGGGAGTCCAGCTGAGCCCTCGGCCGAGGTACCCCCTCCTTTAGTACGTGTTATGTTTAACAAGTACTATGTTCTACAGGGATCTTCGGTGGGCTTTGGACGGTGCCAAGTTGCCCCGGTAAGGCGACGTAGGTACAGGAGCAGGGAGTAAGTCGGCCGCCGCGGACGAGGTGAGAGGGCACCTCGGCTAGGACGAGAAGGAAGGAGAGGCTAGTTCGTCCAGCACGGACGACGCACGGGCACAGAGGACGGCAAGGGCGGAGACGGGCCGTACCGGCGAGGCGAATCTAGGAATATGCCGGCGCATGTAGTAGGTAGCGACGAGGTGGAGAGTACATATTCGGCTGACGTGCGGTGACACAGGCTAGAAAAAGACTGTAACCTTTTAGGGGGTAGCGATGTATTTACACTTGTAAGCTAGTTTTGCCTATATAAAGGGCAAGTTGACACCCCATATGAACAAGAGAGAAATACACTTCTACTACGCATTCACCAAAATCCCCTTCTGTCTTCGGCGGTAGCTGGGCAAAGGCCCCGTGGATATTTGGCTTTGTTCCCCAAGTCCCCCTAGCACCTCGGTCTCCCGACCCGGGGTGCCCAAACTTACTGTCCGAGAGACATCTCGCCGATAGTTGGCGCCAACCGTGGGGACGGAAGGGGTGAAGTACTTCTTGAAGCGGGTCTCCATCATGCCGCCTCGACCGAAGAAGGGCGCAACCACGACTAGGCGGAAGGCGGCGACGGGCGGCAGGCGCGGGGTCCAGCTCCCTTCCCCCATGGCCGAGGGCGAAACGAACGTGGAAACAGTAAGGACCCGCCCCGGGCGGTCCCGATCGTCCGGCGAGCTCACCTCCGGAGTCGCGGCAGACGGCGGGTCGCAGGCCGCCGTCCCACCCTCCGAGGCACGGGTGCCGCCCCCCGGCGGGGGCCTCGGGCGGGCGGACCCTGGCGGACGAGGTGGAGGACCTACGCCGACAGGCCGACGAAGCGGCGAGAAACTCAGCGGCGTTGCAGGCGCGCCTCCAGGCAGCGGAGCTGGAAGCCCTAAAAAGCGAACTCTCAGTCTCAGCAGATGGCCGACCTCTATCGAGCCCAGCTTGAAGCCACGCGCGCTCTGGCAGCCCCACCGCCCCCGCCGGCGGTTTCCGCCGCGGAGGGACTGCGTCGTGAGCTGGCCGCCGACCAGGCTACCGCCCGAGCGGAGGTCCTCGCCCCCTCCTCGGCGGCCGAGTCCCTCCTCAAGGATCTGGACGCAGCACGGGCCTGGGCGGCCACATACATGGCGAGGCGGACCACGAGGCGGCGCGCCTCAGGGCGACCGTGCTTCGGAACCAGCAGGTCGTTCGAGATGCAGCGCACGACGGCAATGCAGGCCCAGGCGCAAGTACATAGCGCCCAGGCAAAGCGCACGAGGAGCAGGAGCGAACGGGGCGCGTCGAGGTCGTCGACCTCACAAGCTTGGCGAGCCCGCTGAGCCCAGGGCTCATGGCGGTCCCGTTTCCGCCTAAGTTCCGTCCCGCCGACCTCCCGAAATACGCGGGCACGACGGATCTGGTCCTATACACAAGGGTGTACGAGGCGGCCGTGATGGCCTCCGGCGGCGGCGAGGCCATCATGGCGAAAAGCCTGCTCCTCGCCCTCACCGGCATCGCTCAGGCATGGTACCTCGGCTTGGAGCCTCGTACAATCTACTCGTGGGAACAACTCCGGGACAAGTTACACGGGCATTTCCAGGGGTGCCGAAACAAGGAGATGACCTCGACGGACCTCAGCAACCTCAGGCAGCGGCCGGGCGAGACCATCCGTGCTTTCTAGCGCCGCTTTTTCGAGGTCCAATGCCAGGTGAAGGGGGGTCGCCCGAACAGACAATCTGCGAGGCGGCGCGGCGAGGCATCAACAACGAGGCCCTGGCCGACAAACTTGAGAGGAAGCGCCCTTCCCGCGTCGAGCAGCTGTACGACATCATGGAGGTGTACGACCGAGTTGAAGAAGGGCAGATTCTGCGAAGGGAAGAGGCCAGAGCGTCGCAGGCGTACCTGGGGAGCGAGAAGACTGAGACGAGCGGCGACGTCCGAGGCGCCACGAGGTACATCACGTATCAGACGAAGGACGACCGCGAAAAAGTCAAAGGCGGCAGATCGCCCGCTCCCCGCCTCGCGAGCCCCGCGCCGCCACGGAAGGGAGCCCTACGCCCGACCGGGGCTAGGCCGAGGAGCCCCGGGACCTCGCCCACGAGAGCCACCCCGCCCAAGAGGGCCCCGATGAAAGTACTGCGAGCTTCACAAGCTCTGCTCGCATTCCACAGGACGAATACGATGTCGTCGCCCGAGGCGCGAGGCGACGCCCCCCGCCCCGGGTGGAGGGCGAGCGGCGTATCCAGAACCGCGGGGCGAGGCCCCGCTTGAGCTTCCTCCACCACCTCCCCGGCGTGGCTCCCCTCCCGGCGGCCATGGACCGCGTCGTGTCGTCCACACAATCACCGGCGGAAGTGCTACACTTTTCTGTCGAAGCGCCAGCGCAAGGAATACGTTCGCCGGGTCCAACACATCGGCGCGTACCCACCGACCCGAGCTCCCCGCCTGGACAAGCACCCCGATCACGTTCGGCCCAGAGGACGCTGTGGGCGTGGTCCTCCCACACCACGACGCCCTGGTCATCTCGGCCCTCATCTCCGAGGTAGAGGTGCGACGCGTCTTCATCGATGGAGGCAGCTTAGCAGACATCCTGTTCGCCTCCGTCTGGACGAGATGGGCATCCCGCGTTCATGCTTGCAACCCCCCGGAATCCCCCTCCTCGGCTTTGGCGGCGAGCGATCAGGGCCCTCGGGCGAATCGAACTCCCAGTAGAGTCCGAAGCGACGGGCTCTCCCGCGCCGAGACGTGCTCTTCGACGTCGTCGACATGCCTTACCAGTACAATGTGATCCTTGGGCGACTGGCGCTCAATAAGTTCGGGGCAATCCCCCACCACGCCTACTTGTGCATGAAGATCCCCGCGCCCGCTGGAGTCGTAACGGTCCACGGCGACCAAGGGCCTGTCCCGCCGCATCGAGCAGTCTGCAACCATCAGATATGTTCACAACATCGTCCCGGCGATCGAGACGTCATGCCCTGACCCCCGCGGCGCTGCCTCACCTACGTCAGGCGAAGTCCTCGACATCGACCACGCCCCGACCAGTTCATGTCTTCTACCACGGGGTGGTGGATCCCCAAACCCAGGCCGGACGGGGAAACTCGGTCCGTACTGCTATCCGAAGACGAGCCTCACAAGGCCGTCCTGGTCGGGGCCAATCTCCCGGCCGAGGTGGAGCAGGCCCTCCTCCTCGTCCTGCGAGAAATGCAGACATATTTGCCTGGGAACCTAAAGATCTGCCGAGGGTCCCCCGGAGCATAATCGAGCACAAGCTGCAGTCAGGCCAGGGGCTCGTCCTGTCAAGCAGCGGCTAAGGAAAATGCCTCGGTCGACCGACAGCTCGCCTCCCACGAATAAGTCGCCAAGCTGCTCAAGGCCAGGGTCATTCGCGAGGTCCTGCACCCAGAATGGCTGGCGAACCCGGTCCTCGTCAAGAAGGCAAACGGGCAGTGGCGCATGTGCGTCGACTACACCGACCTCAACAAGGCGTGCCCAAAGGACGACTTCCCTCTCCCTCGCATCGACCAACTCGTGGATGCCACGTCCGGCTGCAAGCTCATGAGCTTCCTAGACGCCTACTCAGGGTACCATCAGGTGTGGATGGCCCAAGAGGACGAGGAAAAGACAAGCTTTATCACCCCGAGTGGAACATTTTGTTACGTGCGAATGTAGTTCGGCCTCAAGAACGCAAGGGGCGACGTTTGCCCGGCTGATTGGAAAAACCTTGCGCGATCAAGTCGGCCGCAACGTCGAGGCATACGTGGATGACGTCGTCATCAAAAGCACCCTCGCCCAAACGCACGCGGCTGACGTACGGGAGACCTTCTGCAACTTGCACAGGTCCGACATGTGTTTGAACCCGGAAAAAATGCGTCTTCGGCATGCGCGCTGGGAAGCTGCTGGGTTTCCTTGTCTCCAAGCGGGAATAGAGGCCAACCCAAAGAAGATACAAGCAATCCTTGGCATGAGCCCGCCCGCCACGACCAAGCAAGTACAGAAGCTGGCAGGCCGTCTCGCCTCCTTGGGAAGGTTCGTGTCTCGCTCCGCCGAGAAGAGGCTCCCGTTCTTCAAAGCCCCGAGGGGCTCCGGGAAGTTCGAATGGACGAAGGAGTTCCAGCTCGCCTTCGAGAACCTCAAGCAGTACCTCGCCTCGCCTCCCCTGCTCCAAAGCCCGTCCCCGGGGGACATCCTGCTACTATATCTCGCCGCGACGGCCTCGGCCGTCAGCGCCGTCCTAGTCAGAGAGCAGGCCCGGACCCAGAACCCGGTCTACTATGTCTCCGAGTCATTACAAGGAGCGAAGCTACGCTACACCGAGCTCGAGAAACTCGCGTACGCACTGATCATGGCCTCCCGAAAGCTTCGCCACTACTTTATGGCCCACTCAATTCGGGTCCCAACGTCGTTCCCGATTGGGCGAGATGTTCCATGCAACCGTGAGGCCACCGGCCGAGTCAGCAAGTGGGCAGCCGAGATCGCCCCGTTCACAATCGAGTTTCTCCCCAGAACCGCCATCAAGTCTTAGGTGCTCACCGACTTCATCGTCGAGTGGGTACACCGTCTGGATTTCGAACCTGCTGCGAGCGACCCTGTCTGGACACTGTACGTCGACGGTTCTTGGTGTGCGGAGGGAGCTGGGCCGGTGCGGTTCTGATATCACCAGGGGGAGCAAAGATGCTATACTCGGCCCGCCTAAACTTCAAAACAACAAACAATGCCGCCGAATACGAGGCTCTTCTGCTCGGCCTCTGTAAGGCACGCGCGGCCGGGGCACGCCGAGTACTCGTCCGAAGCGACTCGCAACTAGTCGCCGAGCAGGTCGGAAAGGACTACCAGGCAAAGGACCTGGAGATGATGAAGTATTTGGCGGCAGTAAGGGCGGTCGAGAAACACTTCGGCGGAATCACGATCCAGAGCATCCCGCGCAGGGGACAACTTCGAGGCCGATCTCCTGGCCCGGGCGGCGAGCGGCTGGCACCGCCCCGCCCCCCGGCACGTTCAGCGAGACCCTGTCAGTCGCTTCGGCCGAGGCCATGTCGATGTCAACACCATCTCACCCGAGGCGGGGTCCGCCGTCAGCACCGCCTCGCCTGAAGACTGGAGGACCCCGATTGAAGAATACCTTGTCTCGGAGAAGGAACCCGAGGACCCAGCCAAAGCACGGCGCCTCGCCGCACGCGCTCGGAGTTTCATCATCCACAAGGGCTCTTTTTACAAGCGGGGGGTGTGTGCCCCATTCGTGAGATGCCTCGCACTTGAAGAAGGGCGGAATCTGCTCAAGGAGATCCACCAGGGGCTCTGCGGTTCGCACCTCGCCCCACGGTCCCTAATCGCCAAAGCTTACTGCGTCGGTTTTTTACTGGCCTACGGCGTTGACCGACGCCCCAGATGTTGGTACAGCACTGCCCGGTTGCCAGTGGATGGGACCGAGGCACTAACAGACCAGCGACGGCAATGCAGCCCATCTCCCCCTCGTGGCCCCTGGCCCGCTGGGGAGTGGACCTCGTCGGCCCCTTCAAAACGACAAGCCGAGGTGCCAAATTCGTCGTCGTCGCCCTGGATTACTTCTCCAAGTGGATAGAGGCAGAACCATTGACGAAGATCACCTCGGCCGCCGTGCAGAAGTTCGTCTGGAAAAATCTCATTTGTCAGTTCGGCCTCCCACGCGAGCTCACTGTGGACAACGGGACCCAGTTCGACGCGGCAAACTTCAGAGCGTTCTGTTCCGACCTCGGCATCAAGCTTTGCTTCGCTTCGGTCGCCAACCCCAAAGCTAACGGGGCGGTAGAAAGGGCAAATGGCATCATCCTGTCAGGCCTACGCCGACGCATGTTCGAGCTTCCCGCCGGGAGATGGGCAGATGAGCTCCCTAATGTCTTATGGTCGTCTCGCACCTCGGTCAGCCGGGCGACGGGCCACACACCGTTCAAACTGCTGTTTGGCGAAGAAGCCGTTACCCCGGCCGAAGTCGAGTTGGAATCCCTTCGTGTGCGCGAGTCACCGGACAACGATAATCACCTCACATCGCTCGAGGGGCTCGACGAGGTACGACACGGCGCCGCCCTCCACATCGACCAGTACCAAGCCGCTACGGCAAGACACTACAACAAGACGGTGAAGCCAAGGCCAATAAAAGTGGGCGACCTAGTGCTCAAAAGGAAGCTCAACCCTGAAGCCGACGGCAAGCTCGCCCCCAAGTGGGAAGGCCCGTACGAAGTCGTCTCCTCGTCTCGACCGTCATCGTTCCGCCTGAAGGACCTAGACGGAGTCGTCCTCAAGCACAGCTGGAACAGCGACAATCTCAGGAAGTACTACATTTGATCTCGCCACATGACCAACTGCTGCTGTGCCAGCTAAAAAGGACATCGTCCTTGTAAACAATCGTATTTTTGGTTAAGACAATGTCGACAGCTTATCATGATTCATAATTGGCGACACGGCCCCGCGCCGCGCCCTGACTTGGTGGCGACACGGCCCCGCGCCGCGCCTCGACTTAGTGGCGACACGGCTCCGCGCCGCGCCCTGACCTAATGGCGACACGGCCCCGCGCCGCGCCCCGACTTAGCGGCGACACGGCTCCGCGCCGCGCCCCGACCTAGTGGCGACACGGCCCCCGCGTCGCGCCCTGACTTAGCGGCGACACGGCCCCGCGCCGCGCCTCGACTTAGCAGCGACACGGCTCTGCGCCGCGCCCTGACCTAGCGGCGACATGGCTCCGCGCCGCGCCCTGACCTAATGGCGACATGGCCCCGCGCCGCGCCCCGACTTAGGTGGCGACACGGCTCCGCGCCGCGCCCCGACTTAGGTGGCGACACGGCCCGCGCTGCGCCCCGACTTAGCGCCGCGCCATTAAGATTGTAGCCACGCTCTAAAGATTCTAAGAGGGTCGACCACCTCGGCTTAACCGGCAGCATCGTATTCGATGAGGAAAGATATTCGACGGTCCTACACTACCTTGCAACTCGTCCAAACAAGAAGCACCTCGCCCATTATATAAAAACGTGTAATCGGATATGCGGTTACAAAGCGGGGCGACCGCGACTACTTCGCGGTCGCCCCTTTATTTTGGTAGGGGAAGGATCCCCTTCGGTCCATGATGAATTACAAGTCGCGTCTGGCGCGACGAAAAAAACTACTAAGTCGGAAGAAACGTCCCAGAATCTGGGGCGAACTAAACATCAGAGCAATCCTACTCGGCATCATTAGACAGTTCAACGGCAAGGGCCAACAGAATCAGGTCCCTCGTCCCCTTGGGCTTCAGCCGAGTCGCCGACTTCCTCGCTGACCACGGCGAGCAAGCTACTTCCCCGAGCTGCGACGGGAGCCAGGGTGACATCCTCCACGGATTCCCCAGGCCTGTCATCCCCACTCCGAGTAGCCGGCAGGGCGGCCAAGCAGTGCTTATGTGACATGGCCACAAAAGGGCGAGAACCGTGTCGCCCGGCGGGCGACTTATGTCGCGACGACGTAGTCTGCAAACAAGCAAGATAAAAATGAACATCGCTAACTCAGATGATTTAACCAAAAAACTTTACGCCGCACGGCGAGTTCACAAAAGCGCCACAAGCGGCAAGCACGTCGACGCAGCGACGAAAGGGCAAAAAACATTTGTTAACCGGCACCAAAGGCAAACTTTAAACCTTTGCCGGCGGAGATGACGTGGCCGGTCTTCCACCCGAGGTGCCTTCCGCGCTCTTCGAGCTTGCACCTGCGCTCGGCTGCTTCCGGGACTTCTGAATCCCCTCCACGTACTTCTGCCCCTCTTGCGCGAACCCCAAACCAAAGACATGAAGGCTTCAGCCTCGCCCCTTGAACTTGTCTCGAACCCCAACCACCTCGACCGTCTTCGGGGCGACATAGCCCGGAGCCGAGAAGACGGAGGGCTCGGAGCGAGTCGCCAGGAAGGAGCAGCCAAGTAGAAGCTCTGCGGCGGCCCGGGCATTGTCTTGGGCGAAGTTTAGGGTCGCCAGATGGGTGTCGTGGCAGACCTGAGTCGCCCACTTTATGCCCTCCGCGGTGTAGGCCTCCGGGTCATCGCAGCTGAAGGCGGCGACGTCGAGCCCGACCACGTCGGTCGTCACATGCGCCACGTGACAGAGCCTCTCGTGCACCAGGGCGAGGTCGGCGCGGAGCTGCTCGACATCCCTCAGGGCCGAGGCAGACTTTTTCTCCTCCGAGGCAAGCAACGTTGCAGCTGCCTCGGCCTTCCCTCGCTCGGAAGCAAGTGACTGCTCCGCCTCAGAGGCACGCTTCCTCATTGCCTCGGCCCCCGTCGTGCTCGATGGCGAGATCCCCCTCTGCACGAACGGCGTGCTCCTCCATCTCCTTCAGTTTGGTCTTTAGGAGCTCTACCTTAGAGGATTTCTCGTCCAGGCGCGTGGCGAGCGCGGCCGACTTCTCCCCTTCGACACTCAGGGCGTGCAGGACGTCGGCAGTACGGGCCCGCTCCTCGGCCAAGGGCCCTCGGTGTCGGCCGCACGCGCCTCCAGGAGCGCCAGTTTCTCGGCGACGAACATGCACTGAAAGAAAGGCGTTAGTATCCATCCACCAAAATAAACAAAGGACAGTCGAGCTTACCTTCAACGCCGCGACCCGAGCCGCCGCTCCGACCTGAGGGGCCGACATCCCGGCGAAGCTCGCCGCCCACGTCTTCCTCGGACAGCCTCGCCCCGGGATGGCTCACGAGGTCGAGCTCCAGCGGCGAGGTGGCAAAGAAGTCCGGCCCGAGTCGACCAGACAACTCCACACGAGGTCGAGACGGTTGGGTCGATTCAAGAGAGCTCCTGCTCCTCGTCTTCCCCTTTGGGGACGACGAGGATAGCACTGTCACCACACAGCGCCTGGAGGATCGAGAGTGGAAGCCCTCTCGCCATCGACGCCTCGACCGGACCCAGTCTTGGCACCCGCGCCTCCGGGCGAGCTCTCCTTGGACGTCCCCACCGGAGGCGCGCTCTCCTCCGTGCCGTGCCCTCGGGCACAGGCCTGGCCCGTATGCGGCTCCTTGGGAGGCGACCGCGCCTGAGGAACCAAGGGGTCTTGAAGGGATCCCTCGGTGACGCCGTCCCCGGTGACTTCGACGGTCTCACCGATGTCGACATCGGACGAAGACGAGGAGGACGATTCCCAGGAGAACCGGTCCTGTGTCACGGCCGTTGAGTGCATCACGGTAAAGAGACCGCCTATCGTCCCTACCGGCGCCCGGACCCGCCTTGGTCGCCACGTCGTCTTGTTTCTTCGTCGGGGGCTCCTCGTCGCTCCCGACGCGCGACTCCTCCTCGGACTCCTCGTCATCATCAGACTCTTCGGTATTTGCCCCACCAGGAGCGGCGACTCGCGACGGTCGCTGTCGGCGTCATCGTCGTCCCAGTCCGCCAGCTCGGCGGCGAGGCTTTTCTGCTTCATCTTCCGAGGGGCCGGCTTTGCCTTCGGGGCCGGAGCGGCCCGCTTCCTCTTGTCTCCTGCCTTGGTATCGCCGGACGGAGCGATGTCTGGGCGAGGAGGAACCTCCCATTGGAACAGCTCGCAGGCTCGATTCTGGCGAACTGCGATCATCTCGAGACGACCGCCGCCTTGAACGGCAAGTATCGCCCCAGAAGGAGATTCGCGTCCCGCTCCGCCCGGGCGAGGTCGTACCCCTTCGTCGGCTCGTACCCGTAGAAGGGACAAGGCCCGAGAGGTTGTCCTTCGGGGATGGGTGAGCACTTCATCCTCCAACCGGTGGCGAGGGGCCGGATTCTCAGGAGGAGGTACTCCTCGACCAGGTCGCGCGACGAGAGTTGGTGGCTCATCACCTTCAGAGCGTCGCGTTTCACCAAGTCCGCCGAGGAGGCGACCGGCGTGCGAGTGGTATACCCGGGGGCGACCTTGCTGTCGGTAAAGCCGTGGTCGCCAACCCGGTAGAAGAACCACTCGCTACTTCCGGTTCTTCCATTTGTTCTCAATGCCATTGCCGGGTACGAGGCGTCAGAACCCAGCATCCTCGGAAGCACGATTGTTCCGAAAAGGGAGTGGGTGCCATTGTGGATGGCCGAGGTCGTCATCACTGGTTCGTGAAACATGGCGAAGCATGCCGCCGTGCTGTCTAGCCGCATCGACTTCATCGTGAATTCGAAGATGGCCAGGCGAGAGATGGCGGTCGGGTTGAGGTCCGAGATCTCGAGGCCGAAGTGGTCCAGGACGAGCTGGACTATGGGCGAGGCGGGGAAGGAGAGCCCGGCCCTGAACTGGTCGGCGAAGACGACAATATGTCCCTCCGGCGGGGTAGCCCGTGTGCTTCCTTCCTCGGGGAGGGCCGGCCCGTGCTCGTCTATCCCCAGAGGGAAGCATCCCCCTGCGCTGAGACGAGATATCGTGGTGTCCGACGCTTGGGTCGCCCCGAGCCATCGGTATAGGAGACCTCGGCCGGCTTCTTCCCCTTCTTCTGTGGCCAGCAGCGGCTTTGCTAGACACCATGTCAGCCTTCTCCTGTTCCAGCGTCAAGTCGTCCCTAAGGCGCTTAAGTGCAACCCAGTCCGAGCGGCGAATCTTGGCGAGAGAACCCAGTACGGGGAGCGGCGAGGTGCAGGCGAAAGGAGCGGTACAGCCGCAGGAAAGGTGCGAAGGGGTATTTATAGCCTCGGGCGGTCCGCTCTCCGAGGCGGAGTAACGGGCAGAGGCGGAACAAGCGGGTCGAGAAGTTACGGCCCGGAACGTGAAGCGGAATTTGTGGAAACGGGTGAGCGAGAAGACCGGAAGCCGGGAAGGTTGAAAGGGGCACCTCGCCCGGGGCTCTCTGCCTCCCGCTAAAGGAAGAATGCGGGCGCGAGCAGCGTCGATCTCCTCACCGTTCGCACCCACAAGGGGCTGCTGTTGGGGGAGTCCAGCTGAGCCCTCGGGCCGAGGTACCCCCTCCTTTAGTACGTGTTATGTTTAACAAGTACTATATTCTACAGGGATCTTCGGTGGGCTTTGGACGGTGCCAAGTCACCCCGGTAAGGCGACGTAGGTACAGGAGCAGGGAGTAAGTCGGCCGCCGCGGACGAGGTGAGAGGGCACCTCGGCTAGGATGAGAAGGAAGGAGAGGCGAGTTCGTCCAGCACGGACGACGCGCGGGCACAGAGGACGGTAAGGGCGGAGACGGGCCGTACCGGCGAGGCGAATCTAGGAATATGCCGGCGCATGTAGTAGGTAGCGACGAGGTGGAGAGTACATATTCGGCCGACGTACGGTGACACAGGCTAGAAAAAGACTATAACCTTTTAGGGGGTAGCGATGTATTTACACTTGTAAGCCAGTTTTGCCTATATAAGGGCAAGTTGGCACCCCATATGAACAAGAGAGAAATACACTTCTACTACGCATTCACCAAAATCCCCTTCTGTCTTCGGCGGTAGCTGGGCAAAGGCCCCGTGGATATTTGGCTTCGTTCCCCAAGTCCCCCTAGCACCTCGGTCTCGCCGACCCGGGGTGCCCAAACTTACTGTCCGAGAGACATCTCGCCGACAATATGTTAATGCTTTTAAATTTAAATGCTATACCAGGAATAGAGTTTCACAAAACTACAACGTTTGAGTAATATGTAATGCTTCAGCAAAAACCTAGTGGTTTCCCTCTTTTGATAGCAAATCTGACATACATAGCCTACTAGTAAGGTACCCGTGCGTTGCAAACGGGACAAAAGGAGAGATGTCTAAAGATATTGATAAATAGTCGCTCTATTTTATGAACATATGTGTCAAAAGTGATGCGCGTGTGGTTTTTCACAATAATCATCGGCGTCTTTCTGTAACTTCCTTCTCTCTCTAGCGATCACCTATGTTTTTCCCTTCCTCTCTCTTTGTGATCCTCTCAGCTTTGCCTCTGACTTTGTCGTTTGTTATATGCGTGCCTTCTCCAACTTCGGTGGATCTCCGCCACGTTTTCCATCGCCTCCAACTGTAACACTTCAGAATTAATTAAAAATGATAGAGTTATTAAAAATCGAGGTTGACCAAAACACGAGATGAAGGGATAAATTTAACTTTTTAAACCATGTATTGAATGGAAGATTCATGATTGTGTTGTGTTCAACTCATCAAATCCATCAAGATAGACTATAAGTTTGTTCAGATCTGAATATAAACAAATTTGGGAGAATCCGATCAACATAGGCCATCGGATTTCACTTATCTTCTAATACAACTCAATTTCCGAAAAAAAGTAAACAATGAAACCAACCCCAACCTTCGCTATCTCTACTCTCATCTCACCCTCCCTCCTAGTTGCAACCACCCTTTTTAGTGCCGCCATTGTAGTGCCCTAGTTTCCTTCCTTTCTCCTCCTCCTCCTCCTCCTCCTCCTCCTTCTTCTCCTCTTCCTCCTCCTCCTTCCCATCCTTTCCAGCCTCTCTCTTCTCCTTCCCCCAACCGAGCTCCTTCCTCTCCTTAGCTAGAAGCTAGGGTAGCCCCGCTAGGAGGGGAGGTGGCGATCAACAGCAGCGCACGACAGTGGCTTTTTTCCTCTCTTCTTCTTCCTCCTTCTCTTCCTTGCCTTTCCTTCTCTTCTCCTTTCCCCAACCGAACTCCTCTTCCTCCCCTTGGCCGGAAGCTAGGGCAGCCTAGCTAGGAGGGGAGGCGGTGAGATGAAAGAAGAGAGAGCACGGGTTGGGGCGGGTTTTTTAAAAAAAATTGAGTTGGATTAGGAGTTAGTTAGAGAAGAGAGATTTGTGTGAGTTAGTTGAGAAAAGCGGGATATTAGGAATTAGTTAGAGAAGAGAGATTTGTGTGAATTAGTTAACAAAAATTAGGACGTTAGGAGTTAGTTAGAGAAGAGATTAAAGGAGAGAGATTTGTGAGTTAATTGAGAAAATGGGGGATGTTAGGTGTTAGTTAGATAAGGATTAGAGAAGAGCATATTTGTGCGAGTTAGTTGAGAAAAATATGGGATGTTAGGAGTTAGTTAGAGAAGAGATTAGAGAAGAGAGATTTATGCGAGTTAGCTGAGAAAAACGGGAGAAGTTAGGAGTTAGTTAGATAACATATGAATTTAAACAGCAATGAAACTTGAATCACTTATATGAAGTGATAAAAAATTAGCTAGCAATGACAGTTATCATATGTGTGGAGGATAAAATTATTAACATATGTGTCAACAACAAGCTAAAGTGACCTTTAACCAGGAGCAGTCTCAAATCGTACCTTGGAGACGGTGTCGAACTGTAGCTCTAGGAACTCACAGGTGACAGTTGCGAATGATTGTTACTCGAGCCAAGCGCAGAATGGTGGTTGCAATGGTGGCTCCAAGACCTCACGGGCAGCAGTGGCAACTACATGTGTTGATTCTTAGGTCATAATCAAATAAAATCAACTAATGAATAAATATAAGCAAATGAAACTAAAAACAAAGTATACAACAATAGACAAAAATAAAAATGACAACAATTAAACGATGTAAGAAAGAATTACTGGATTGATTACACCTGCTACAGAAAAACACAAAACCATAAAATATAAAAAATACAAAACTTAAACTATGTACAAATAATTAGTGGACTGGTTATACCGCGATAGAAATCTAAAATCATAAAACATGTTAATAGTTCAATGCATACTTGTAGCAAGAATGTTTTAGAAGGTTTTTATCTTCGAAAACTTGGCAGGAGCACTGCCCATTCAGTTAAGTAAGAGTTTGAGAATATATACAAGGTTTTACAAGGTTTGCCTCAAGGTGCTAATATCACGGATGTTTACGCACCGTTAGTTGGGTCCTTTCGACTACTCGTTCCAATTGCACCATGTCGATAGGACATATGCCATTATGAGATTTCGTCATGTATCAAGAGGGTCATATCCCGGAAGCAAAGAGCCTTGTTTTGGAACACTTGGCGGTTTCTCTCCTTCCATACTCCCCACATGACATAGATCAAGGTACCGCTAAGACATCGATTGTGCTCCTTGTTTGTGCCTATGAGGCTTGCATCCCACCAATCCGCAACGTTTTGCTATGCCCCAGTGGATACAGTGCTCATAATGTTCTAGAAAGTTTGTGAGCTCTCATGAATACTTAGATAATTATCATGGAAAATATTAGAGATAAATCTTCATGTCGAAGTGAGAATACTCTAGAAGATTTTAGAGTGATAAAGATACTTGAGAAAGCCCTAGAATAAATCAAGGATAAACATGTTGGAGATATTTTAGAGATGAACTCTAGAATTGGAAAAAATTCTAGAGTAACATATTTTAGGTGTAGTGTCTATGAAGTAAGAATATCCAGTACTTGATAACGTTATAGAAACTCTAGAGATAAGATATTTGTAGAGAGTTTTCCAGAGTTATATTGTATGGCTTGGATTGTGTCACATGGCACAAATCCAATGATCATGTAATCCTATAAATAGGGGTACCACCCCTCTCCTCATGTAATCAACCAAATGAAGCTACCAAGTATAAGAATGTCTTAGGGACTGCCATGAAATGCCATAGTATAGAGTAGTTGTATAGCGAGTGTATGTAGATCTCAACAAACAAACAAATCTATTGCTAAGGATAAAGATAAGGATAACAATTAAGGATAAGGGTAAGGATTATGTTTGTTAGTTTTTTTTATTGAGAGAGAGATGTGAGGAGGAGATGCTGATGAATAATATAATAGTAATGATAATAAGAATAGAATAAGAATAAGAAGAAAATTCATATTCCAAGTGATATAATAACAATTAGACTATACAATTAATATTTCTACTACTACTACTACATTCTGAAATATGAAAATTCATATTGCAAGTGATATAATAACAAATTAGATCATACAATTAATATTTCAATCTTGGAAGTGTTATGTTGTTAATCTTTTTAACTATTTGATTTGGCTTCTTCAACTTTTGCTTCCTTATAGTATTCTGTTTCTAGAGAAAAACATGTTTACTAACTGTTGGATCTAAAATGAATGGTTTTCCTGAAACTAATATTATGTATTTTTTCCCCTTTGCAGGCCATCCGAACATTTGATATTGACATTGATGAGATAAATGAAAGGTCATACAAACTTGTGATGAGACAGATCCAGGCTTATAACATACAGGAATTCTCCATATCAATGTTTAGATGCAGCAGTGACACCAACCACTGGTTATCATATCATTCATCTTTTCAAAGGGCAAGAGTCGGTCAGGTGGTCTTATTCAGAACTCAAATGGCTATCTAGTTGCTATTGAAGATACTTCTTAGTCTTGGTACCATTTCAATGATATCCATGAATTCCATTCATTAACTCAACCCTAATGAAGCTGAAGTCAAGCTATGGAGATATGGTTTCTACTGACTCGTGAGTATTACCAAACCCCTTCTATTTGAATATTTGATTAGAGTGCTATGTAGTCAAAATTAGCACATCAGCCATAGCTTAGGTTCTATGTACATTTCTTCTATACATAATACTTAAATCATAGCTTAATTTATCAGGTTTGCGCACATTTACCTTCAAAACATTCTGAAAATATTCATCTTACTATACATGTTAGAAGATATACACATACAAAAATTTGTGGAAAAATATGGTCATATCTGTGATGTACAAGAAAGATAAAAGATACATGTTCTAACATTTTAATAGTACTATGACTCTTTTTAAGTATACAGTGCACAAACCTCGATAAATGAGTAGTCAAACCTGATTTCAAAAATATTGTTGTTCCACTTCCATAGTAGTATGGTAATGGCAGCTTTCAGTCATAGCTAGATTTACTTTCGACCGGTGCATTGCTTCCTCAAATATGTTTCATTACATGTTGTAAACAACCCTGGTACATATTAGCATATGAAGGAATAAAAACAATTTGAGAAAATATGTTGTTTGCTACTAAAAATTCAAACTAGATTACAATCTTTGCACTTGCTAACTCCTACTCTACAGTCTAATTACAATCTTAACATGATGTTCTTTTCTCCTATATGTATAGAAAACAGATGATAGTTGGGCCCGAATGCAATCATAGACACATTCCATATTCTTTCACATTACAACAATAACGCGACATTGGGCAGTTCTGTTCTGCAACAACAGAGAAAGCTTTGTATAGGATATGTCTGATGTTTTGTGAGGGCATGAGGTTTCGTCCTGTTAGAAGGTATGCATACTAGATCTCATTGAAATGTATAAAATGTGAATTGATTAATTATTTTCAGCATCCTGCTTGAGTGTCAAATAGCACATATTTCATTTTCAGTATTTTCTCTTGTATTATGTATCAAGCTTGTGTCGCGAGCTTTCAAGGCGTACGTAAATAAGGTGTTCCCAGCTGATTTATGGGATCTAATACATGATTGGGGTACCATATCAAAGTATGTACTGTTCTGTCGGGATAACGAGAATGTTGGAGGACCCAAAACCTGAGAATCCCGAGTACAAAGCTTTGCTGGGGGTTCCTGTCTCACCTGAAAATCATTAAGTCGCCAATGGATGCAGCTGGACCAAAAGGCGTGCTCTTGCTAGTGAAAGCGTGATTAACAGTTGAAGAGACAGGTATGATGTTGCGTTTCCATATTATTCAAGTTGTTGATTGGGCAATGATTAGTGATTAGTGAGTGTTTATGTGAACTGATTGTGCTTGCCCTAATATGATGGATAATCCCTGTTTGCTAGTGACAGTAAATCCTATGTGATCTCCATTGTGCTTATCAAATTAATATGATGTACAGACCCAGTTTGTGATGTTTACATTGTATCTCTTCAGATTCGGTATTCCTTGCCTGATACCCTTTTGCTAGATGCATATTCTTTTGCTAGATGCTTGCTTAGTATTTTTATATATTACACCTACCTCTTGAAATGTTAAAATTATTTTTAACATAATGTGGCCCGTGTAATTACTGAAATAATTCTTAAATAAAAGGTGCAAACGTGATGATGGTTTGAATAAAAGATTAAGAATCAGTGGGTTTAAATACCCTCTCCTCTCACTTGATCAAGCATTTGTGTGCTAATAATAGTGATGCATTTGTGTAAGCAATGCATGGTAATAAAAGGTACGTGTGCTAATGCTAGTGAATGAAAATTCAAAGCATCAAGATGTACCTGACGTTTTCATGCATGGAATTAAAGGCATCACTTAGAGCAGCCTAATTACCATGGCCTAATTACTATGTGCATGCGTTTCAGAATTTGTAGCATCACACAACAGTGCTTCAGTACATACATGTATCACCGCGAGCAAAGGACACTATGAATCACCGAGAGCAAGCAACACATATTAGAGTTTCTTTAGTTCTCTAATCATCGAGAGAACGCTAAAAGCAAGAAAAGTTGAGAGGAGAGAAAATAATCTCGATATGCAAGGAGTCAACATGGCACAAGGTAGGTTTTGTGTGAGGCACATTATCACAAAAATGAGGTAGATTTGTGCGGTAGAGCACATGTAAAGCTGTTCTTTTGGTTGGATCAATTGTGCAAATTGTTCTTACGGCTTCCGCAATATTGCTTACATTTGGTATCAGAGCATGGTATTAGCACTTTTGATTCACCATTGTAGTTGTTGTTTTATGGATGGATGTTTTGCAAGAAATGTGTTCGTATCTTTTGCCATAACCACTTGGCAAACTAAAAGTTTTAGCTATTTTTATGTTCTTTCTTTATGGCTAAGAATTGCATCCATCAATAATGTTGAAGGACGTTATATGGTCACATATTATTCTTGTGAGCATAATTAGAGATGACATGCCAATTAAATATTTATATTATCAAAAGAATGTTAGTCACCAAAGTGGCCTTGCTTGAAGGGATCATAGATATCTAGTTGTGCATTTCAATTGTTCATATTTTGTTTGATGCTACTACTTGGAAGATATTATGAACAATTGAGTTCACTGATTGATATAGCTAGGAGGTCACCCAAAGGTGGACCATTGCTTACAATTGGTGACATGAAAGAGATTAATCACCATGTTTGGTCAATCCGCTAGTCTATCCAAAGATATCATACGTATTGGTCTGAGCATGATTGATTATCGACCAAAGGTGTTTGTTTTAGCATCATAATCGTTTCCGGCCGTGTATCTAAATTTCGTCCAAAGATGTTTTTAGATATACACTCAGAGTTTGTTCTTACATGAATCCATTTTTGTTTACTCAAAGTATTGATTTGTGAACATAATTAATATTTGCAGCATCCATCAATTTAATGAGTCAGGGGTTTGGGCTTGTCAAGTTTAACGGGCTGAACTATGCTGAATGGTCCGAACAGATCCGGTTCCAGTTAGGTGTCATGGGCCTAGACCTAGCATTAGTTCTTAATGAAAAACCCGAAGCCATTATGAATGAAAGTACTGATGAAGATCGGTCCCTTTATGAAGCTTGGGAACGATCTAATAGGCTAAGCTTGAACTTGATGCGCCTGACGATTGCTAAAAACGTCAAGCCATCGTTGCCTAAAACCGATGATGCAAAGGAGTTCATGGCGAAGCTGAAAGAATATTCCCAGTCAGACATTACTGACAAGTCTGTGGTTGGAAGTCTCATGAGCAAACTGACAACCAAGAAATTTGATTGGTCTGTGCCTGTCCATGATCATGTGATGAGCATGGCAAACATCGCAGCAAAGTTAACATCCATGGGGATGGACGTAAGTGAATCTTTTCTGGTTCAATTCATTATGAACTCCCTACCTCCCGAATTTGGTTCGTTCCAGGTGCACTACAACACCATAAAAGATAAATGGAACCTTCAAGAATGCAAAGCACAATTGGTTCAAGAGGAAGGGAGATTAAAGAAATTGAAGGATCATTCCGTCCATCTCACGATGCATAATGGTGCAAGTAGCAGCAAGGAAAAGTCAGGGAAGAAGGGCAAAACGAAGGACAAGGCTCCACATCAAGTTAGTGAGGGCCAAATCAATAAGAAGCTGAAATGCCATTTCTGCAAGAAAGCCGGTCATTTCAAGAAGGATTGCCCTAAGAGAAAGAAATGGTTCGAAATGAAAGGTATACATTATGTTTCTGTATGCTTTGAATCAAATCTTGTTGAAGTTCCTAACCATACCTGGTGGTTAGATTCTGGTGCTACTACTCATGTTTCACGTGTTGTACAGGGATTCCTTTCAATCCAACCCATAAGCGGACCTGAAAAGTTTTGTACATGGGGAATAGAATGAAGGCACGAATTGAAGGGATCGGGACTTATAGAATAATCCTTGATACTGGTCTACACTTAGATTTGAAAGAGTGTCTTTATGTTCCCGAATGTGCTAGAAATTTGGTATCTATGGGAAAATTGGATGTAATAAATTTTAAGTTTATGGTTGGAGACGGTATGTTTTCATTATATAACAATAAATGCTATTATGGTTTTGGTACTTTAATTGATGGTTTATACCGCTTCAATCTTAATAATGCTTTTTTCTGAATCCCTGTTTCATGTTGATCATATTATTGGTAATAAACGTAGTGCACATAATGAATGTTCTGCTTTCCTGTGGCATAAAAGATTGGGTCATATATCCAAAGAAAGAGTTTTGAGGTTAGTGAAAAGTGAAATTTTACCTCAGTTGGATTTTATTGACTGGAATGTGTGTGTGGATTGCATTAAGGGAAAGCAAACCTCACACATATCAAAACACCCAGCTACAAGGAGTAGTGAACTATCGCAGCTGATACACACTGATATTTGTGGACCATTTGATGTTCCTTCCTGGGACGGTGAAAAATATTTTATCACCTTTATTGATGACTTCTCACGTTATTGTTACCTATACTTGCTGCATGAAAAGTCTCAAGCCGCGATCACCCTAGAGGTGTTCGTTAATGAGGTGGAAAGGCAGCTAGATAGGAAAGTAAAGGTAATGAGATCTGATAGAGGTGGTGAATATTTTGGAAAATTTGATGAGAGTGGACAATGTCCAGGTCCATTTGCAAAGTTTCTTGAAAGTCGAGGCATTTGTGCACAATATACAATGCCCGAAACACCTCACCAAAATGGGGTGGCTGAAAAGCGGAATCGTACTCTCATGGAAATGGTTAGGAGCATGTTAAGCTATAGTAATGTGCCCTTATCTTTGTGGATGCACGCATTAAGGACTCCCGTGTACTTGTTGAATAGAGTTCCTAGTAAATCAGTTCCTAAGACTCCTTACGAACTGTGGACTGGAAGGAAGCCAAGCCTGAGGCACCTGCATGTTTGGGGCTGCCCAGCAGAAGTAAAGATATACAATCCACATGAAAAGAAACTCGATTCAAGGACCATTAGTGGTTACTTCATCGGCTATCCTGAAAAATCAAAAGGGTACAGATTTTACTGTCCTAACCATAGTACAAGAATAGTTGAATCTGGAAATGCTCGTTTCATTGAGGATGGTGAAATCAGTGGGAGTGGGGATCCACGAAAGGTGGATATCAATGAAATTCAGTCCAACCCTACTCCTAACATTGTTGTATCACAGTCAAACAACACTACAAAAGATATGATTGTTGAACCGTCTACTAATGTTCAATTGACAACTGAAATGGAAACACCACATGAAAAGATAATGCGAAGGTCTGTACGGAATAAAAGACCAGCTATTTCAAATGATTATGTGGTTTATTCAGTTGAGCATGAATGTGACTTGAGTATTGAAAATGATCCAGTCTCATTTAAGCAAGCCATGGAATGTGATAATTCTGGAAAGTGGTTTGATGCCATGAAAGAAGAGTTGAAATCAATGGATGACAATCAAGTATGGGAGCTAGTCGAGTTGCCGCAAGGTTCAAAACAAGTCGGCTGTAAATGGGTTTTTAAGACCAAACGCGACTCAAAAGGCAACATTGAAAGATATAAGGCTAGACTTGTCGCCAAAGGTTACACTCAGAAGGAAGACATTGACTATAACGAGACCTTCTCTCCAGTTTCAAAGAAGGACTCTTTGAGAGTTATTTTGGCTCTGGTGGCGCATTATGATCTGGAGCTTCACCAAATGGATGTAAAGACCGCTTTTCTAAATGGTGATTTGGATGAAGAAGTGTATATGAACCAACTTGAAGGATTCTTGGCTCCGGGAAAAGAATACTTTGTGTGTAAATTAAAGAAGTCAATATATGGGCTGAAGCAAGCTTCCTGACAATGGTATATAAAGTTCAATGATACCATTACAAAGTATGGTTTTTTAGAGAATACCGTTGATCGGTGTATCTACATGAAGGTCAGTGGGAGCAAGTTCATTATTTTGGTCCTATATGTTGATGATATTTTGCTTGCTACTAATGATAAATCTTTGCTGCATGATGTAAAGAAATTTCTCTCTAATAATTTTGAAATGAAGGATATGGGTGAGGCATCCTATGTGATTGGAATAGAAATATTCCGTGATAGAAAACAAGGAGTGTTGGGACTATCTCAGAAAGGTTACATTAACAAAATATTGGAGAGATTTAGAATGGAAAATTGCTCTGCGGGGATTGTTCCAATTCAAAAAGGGGACAAATTTAGTGAAATGCAATGTCCAAAGAATAATTTGGAACGAATGGAGATGGAATCCATTCCATACGCGTCCGTGGTTGGGAGCTTAATGTATGCTTCGACATGCACTTGACCAGATATCAGCTTTGCTGTTGGAATGCTTGGTCGGTATCAAAGTAATCCTGGAATGGATCATTGGAAAGCAAGGATCACATGCTCACATATAGGAGATCAATCCATCTTGAGGTGATTGGTTACTCGGATTCAGATTATGCTGGATGTCAAGGCTCAAGAAAGTCTACATTCGGCTATTTGTTCCTGCTGGCTGGAGGAGCAATTTCATGGAAGAGTGGAAAGCAATCTATTATTGCTACATCCACTATGGAAGCTGAATTTGTGGCATGCTTTGAGGCCACTATTCAATCATTGTGGCTGCGAAATTTTGTGTCCGGCCTCCACATCGTTGATAGTATTGAAAGACCTTTAAGGATTTATTGTGACAATTCTGCTGCAGTCTTCTTCTCCAAAAATGACAGATACTCGAAAGGTGCAAAACATATGGATCTGAA
Organism: Stipa capillata; assembly: GCA_019208055.1. Taxonomy (NCBI): domain Eukaryota; kingdom Viridiplantae; phylum Streptophyta; class Magnoliopsida; order Poales; family Poaceae; genus Stipa; species Stipa capillata. Next base: position 79,164 of record JAGXJF010004051.1, on the reverse strand, counting down.
GTACCTAACAGTGAAAGAAGAAGTGCAAAAGTGAAAGGTATCAATCGAGCATATTGGTACAGATCTGATGATTGCAGATCCGCTAACTAAGGGACTGCCGCCCAAGTCTTTTGTGGCCATGTTAAAAGGATGGGCATTATAGATAAAACCTTATTAGCATGATGAGTATATATATACATGACTTTGTATTGCTCGTACTTTTATGAGTTATGAATTAAATAAAAGTATTGTTTTGCTGGTTATCCATATTATCGCGTATACGATTATGGTTGTGATGGATAACAATGAAAGTTTTCCCATTAAAGTTGGTTGGATTATGTCAACTGTGATACATGGAAGGAACCTTGTCGCTGTATGACTTGTGACCGTCATGATCTTATTGGCACAATTCAACTTAGGATTGACTTAACAAAATTCGATGAAAGGTGTGCACCTAAAAGTTTATCGAATCGCTAAGTTTACAAGGGCCAAGTGGGAGATTGTTAAAATTATTTTTAACATAATGTGGCCCGTGTAAATTACTGAAATAATTCTTAAAATAAAAGGTGCAAGCGTGATGATGGTTTGAATAAAAGATTAAGAATCAGTGGGTTTAAATACCCTCTCCTCTCACTTGATCAAGCATTTGTGTGCTAATAATAGTGATGCATTTGTGTAAAACAATGCATGGTAATAAAAGGTACGTGTGCTAATGCTAGTGAATGAAAATTCAAAGCATCAAGATGTACCTGACGTTTTCATGCATGGAATTAAAAGGCATCCACTTAGAGCAGCCTAATTACCATGGCCTAATTACTATGTGCATGCGTTTCAGAATTTGTAGCATCACACAACGGTGCTTCAGTACATACATGTGTGTATATAAATAGGTGAAGTCTGTTGTATCAAAGGACACTGTGAATCACCGAGAGCAAGCAACACATATTAGAGTTTCTTTAATTCTCTAATCATCGAGAGAACGCTAAAAGCAAGAAAAGTTGAGAGGAGAGAAAATAATCTCGATATGCAAGGAGTCAACATGGCACAAGATAGGTTTTGTGTGAGGCACATTATCACAAAAATGAGGTAGATTTGTGCGGTAGAGCACATGTAAAGCTGTTCTTTTGGTTGGATCAAATTGTGCAAATTATTCTTATGGCTTCTGCAATATTGCTTACATTGAAATACGTAAGAATTACATGCCATGGCTCAATTTGCACAGTTTTGTTCACAGCTGCTTCTCTACATTGCTATTCTTTACCAGATTACCTTGCTCAAAACAGAATCTTGGCCAGCTTTCCATGGTCGCTCATCGACCACCTGAGTTGTTTTACCTGCATGTCACCAGAAACTAAAAGGTTTGATCACTTGAAGCTAATTCCTTATTTTTACCTCCACTGTTCTGCTTATTTTTATGGGAAAAATAATTGCATGCCATTTTATATGCATCGCTATGGAGATTAATTTCTCATCTACAGATTTCCCATACAAAATTTATGCAATTCACCATTTCACAACTACTAATTCCTTTACATAACAGTTAGTCTTTCTTCTCTCTCTTTTACAGATTAAACAGTGGTCGTCCTGGTGCGTCACTACCGTGGTGCCTTCCTTCTTTTCGCCTGTACATATATACTAGCAATCGTGGTTTAGGCTAAAGTAAAACAATAACCTTGCTCTTATTACTGTCTATACATTTGCTACAAACCTACCTGCTGGCTGCGTCCCGTACCAGGTTACCAGCAGAGTATCCTGCAATGCTTTCTAACAGATGTTAGCTAAACTATGCAGGGTATGTACATAGATAACAGGCGCATATCTGATACGTTGCACTTCCTCGATTTTTTTTTGATGTACAGTGCTATGTGGCGAGCGCAGCATGCGCTCTCTGCATATATAACTTCTCTGGTAGTAATGCTGTTGCACTATAGATATGCTCTTTTGCGAAAGAAGGTGCCATAGCGTGTTCATGTTTATACTCTTCCTCTAGTCGCCGTGAAGGACTCCGTCTCAGGTGAGGCCTCCGCTGCACCTTCCGACAGCGTCGAGATGACAGCAACAGAGGCGTCGAGGGAATGGGATTAGGGTAAGGTCACTCCTCCGGCTCTAGCTCCGGCAGTGCCGCTGCAACTCCACAATCCCTGGTAGTAATGCTGTTGCACTATAGATATGCTCTTTTGCGAAAGAAGCACTACCGGATTCTGGAACTTTGCTGTGTGCCTAGGACACACGGCGAAGGAGGAAAAGCTCTCGGCAAAGCGTTTGCCGAGTGTAATACTCGGCAAACACCACACGGCGTACAACCTGCCGGCAAAGTCCTGTTTGCCGAGTGTTTTCTATCGCGCACTCGGCAAACTATTTGCCGAGAGTCAAATCCAACACTCGGCAAAAAAAAGCAACTAAACGGCAGGAGCGCCCTAACGGCCTCTTTGCCGAGTGTCGACGGCACGCACTCGGCAAAAATAGGACACGTGGCGCTCCCACAACGCTGCCTGAGGTGGCAGTTTGCCGAGTGTCGGCATCCGGACACTCGGCAAACCCTTACTCTTTGCCGAGTGTCGACACTCGGCAAACAAGGTGATCAGGGCCCAAAAAAATGGCCGCCGGCGGGGCACCGCTGTTGCCCGGAAGCTCATCACCACTACACACGGGGGACCCACGGGTACATCTATTGAGCATATCCACGGGGGACCCACGTACGGGTCGGTTTCAAATGACGTGGCGCCGTGTATAAGCGCCCGGTGGTTTCAGAAGATTTCAAGCCGGACCGCGCAGCCGGGTATATAAATCACTCAACCGCGCGGTCGCTGGGCGAGGTGGGACTAAACCAGACAAAGCTGTTTGCCGAGTGTCAAAAAACGGACACTCGGCAAACTCACGTTTGCCGAGTGTCCTAGCGCGGACACTCGGCAAACGCGTTGTTTGCCACGTGTCTCCGTGTTTGCCGAGTGTCATAAATGAGACACTCGGCAAACAATGTTTGCCGAGTGTAAATTTCAGGACACTCGGCAAACATTTTTTTTTCTTTTTCTTATTTCTTTCTTTGTTTTGTTTTCTTTGCTAAACCTTCTCAAATTTTTACCATAGCCTCTAGGTGTCATATGATGACACCATGTCAAGTTTCACGTTTTTCTGACATCGTTTGCATTTTTTAGAATTAAAATACCAATAAGCGCCATGTTCAGGGTCGAGTCCTGGCACCCTGATGTTTGGAATTCCTCTTCTTTTCTTGGATGAGGCCTAAACATAGACTCAAGAACACAAATAGGATTTTTAAACCCATTTTCGGCAACTTTTCATGCACTTGCAGTTCAAATGTTAATTATATCCGCTAAATACCTAGAAATGCACTTAATGGCTTAAATATAGCAAACAAACCCAGAAAAATACCAAATTTTTACATGGAACATGTGATGGTGTATGTTGAGTGTTTAAAAAGTTTCAAGGTCAAACAATGAAGAAACCGTCACTTGGCCTTAAAACCCGACCCGTTCCCTCTCAAAATCATGATTCTTCCTCGGAGATGGTTCGGTTTGTAAGCAGTGTACGTCACAACTTTTGTGAAACCTTCTCAAATTTTTACCACAGTCTCTAGGTGCCATATCATGACACCATGCTAAGTTTCATGTTTTTCAGACTTCGTTTCCTTTTTTTTAAAATTAAAAAACCAATAAGCCACACGTTGGTGATCGTGTATCGGGACCCAGATGTTTAAAATTTCTTTTCATTTCTTGAGAAAGCCCAAAAACTAGACTCAAGAACATAAATATCATTTTTCTACCCATTTTATTCCATATTTTCAAACACTTACAGATCAATTTGACTTATATCAAAAAATTCCTAGAAATGCACTTAATGAATTAAATATAGCAAACAAATCTGAAAAAATGCCAAATTTTAAAATAGAATATCATATGATGTATGTTCAGAGGGAAAAAAAATTTCAAGGTCAGTTGAAGAAGAAAAAAAATGTTTGCCGAGTGCCGCTAACGGACACTCGGCAAATAAGAAATGTTTGCCGAGTGTCCGTTAGACGACACTCGGCAAAGGAGGGACGCGCCGTCAGCCACCGTGCGGTGGGACACGTGGCGCCGTGTTTGCCGAGTGCCCTAATTTGCCGAGTGTTTTTTCCCGCGTTTGGCGAGTGCCCTAATTTGCCGAGTGTTTTTTCGCGCGTTTGCCGAGTGCCCTAATTTGCCGAGTGTTTTTTCCCGCGTTTGCGGAGTGTCTTTTGTTTGCCGAGTGCTTTAGTGCGGCACTCGGCGTATATGGTTGTTTGCCGAGTGCTCGATAAAATACACTCGGCAAATAAGTAGACACTCGGCAAACACAAATATTCCGGTAGTGAAGGTGCCATAGCGTGTTCATGTTTATACTCTTCCTCAGTTACGTACTAACCATCTCTTTAGTACATTATGCATTGTATTTTGTCATTGTTATTGCTTCCATTATCTTCGTCTCTAGCCATCTATACTTGATGCATTTCATCACGACCTAATATAAGTAACAACTAGTATGGTACCAGTGTGCTGCTACAGAACAATAAAAGTATGTAAAGAGACGTTGACTAAAAGGTTTCTATTTCGTCATTGCTGGAATCGAGTGCGGTTTTAAATGCACCGTGGGAAACACTGGTGTCTTCCTCTCGCTTTCCCATCTCCGGCAACTCTCGTGAACCTCTTTGTACCTGCTGCTCATCTCCTTATCAACTCCTATTTTTGCAAGAAGACAAGATGTCATCTTCCTCCTTCGTCCGTCTCTCTGCTTGCCTGCGTCTCTGCCTCTAGCTCTGTCGTTGCTATGTCGTCGTCTTGCTCCACTACCGATAGCTTCATTGTTACATGCTGCTATCTCTTCTAACTTTGATGAATCTTCACTACGTTCATGAGGCAATGGCAAAAGTTGTCCCCTCACCCCCTGCATTTAGCAACAATGCTAGTGACCGGCTTCACCTCTGGCTCCACTCTTCCTCTAGTCGCCGTGAAGGACTCCGTCTCAGGTGAGGCCTCCGCTGCACCTTCCGACAGCGTCGAGATGACAGCAACAGAGGCATCGAGGGAATGGGATTAGGGTAAGGTCACTCCTCCGGCTCTAGCTCCGGCCGTGCCGCTGCAACTCCACAATCCCTGGAGAAACAATTAATGTGTATTGCCAAACATTTTGAAACTAATACTATACTCTTATTGACAAACACATAGCTTGACCTGGCATAGCTCAAGTTTGCTCAACTTCACAAATCTTGCACAAATGGAATTACTCTTCACAAATTACTGGCAAATAAACAACTTTCTCAAAACTCTCCATCCAGGGTTCATTGCAGCAAGCAGAAGTATACCTTGCGCTCTTCTTCTTCTTGTTCTTCAATTGAAATACCTTCTTATCATTTTTGGACGGAGTATACCCCCATAATAGATAGTATTAATACAACATCATAAAGCAAACGAAAAACTATTTTGTGCAAAAAAGAGAAAATGAGAAGGGTAGCACACTGGTCTAAAAAAGAAAAAGAAGGGTAGCACACTTGCATCTAGCACATTTCAATCTGCATTGGTCATCTCGGTTGCGAGTTCGTTACAGCATACGAGGGTTGAATTAGTGACAGCGGTTGAAAAGAAATTAATGACTGGAGAGGAGACAGAAAGGGTCAAATGTTTGCGTCAATTTTTTTTCCAGACCGCCACCGTGAGGTTCCTTAACAACTTTTCTCTGCTGGCTTGCATTGCCTCTCTGCCCTGTTACTCCTCCTCGGCGCACGCAAGTACAGACGCGCTCGCCTCCTCGGCTCCTCGAGCTTTACCGGCAGACGACGGCGAGGATGACGTGTGTTTGTTTTACAGCTCAGGATTTCTCTAGAGTAATGTGTAGTTAATGTCTTCGGTACTGTTGCCACGAATTCGTTGGCTCTGGACCGTCGGATTGGCTATGATCAATGGCTAAGGCCTCTTTGATTGGTAATTGTTTTTTTATTCTTACGGGGTTTGAACTGTTTCTATGAAATTTCTATTAGAGTTTCTATGAAATTCACATGTGTCGGGACCCGGAACAGTACCTGACTCACGAACGACACACCGTCAAAGACCGAACAACCTCCTCAGGGTTCGACACCGACCAGCACCGCATACAAATGCTGGAACAGCCGGCCAGAAACGGACATCATTCAATGAGCCAGATATAGTTCCGAAAACCCTGTAGCGGGTTAATACTCGACTTCCTGCGAGATGAGCCCGACGTGTGTGTCCACACCCTAACCCAATCGGCCGTAGCACGGATTGGTGGGTCACCCGAAGGCCCGACACTGTCGTCCACACCCTGCCCAGCTACAGCTGGCGGGTCACTCGATTCGCAATCACGAGGTGAGCCCGACGTCTGTGTCCACATCCTAACCCAATCGGCCGTAGCACAGATTGGTGGGTCACCCGAAGGCCCGACACTGACATCCACACCTTGCCCAGCCGGCAATCGCATCACAGCTGGGGGTCACTCGACTCGCGATCACGAACCTCGCACAGAAGATTCGTATCAACTCACTACCGTCCCTTCGCACACTTCAATCATACACGCACTGTGCACAAAGAGATGTGGTAACCAACTCTGAATACCATCACACGAACTCTACAGGGAGGATTACCAGATAATAATTCACATCCCTTACTTTTGGGCAAATACTTAACTTACACACAACTGGCTCGAAGGTCTTAAGTACGAGAGATAAACAGCGGAAGTATGCAGTTACCCTGAGATACAAGCTAGTATCTCCAAAAGAACCCAAAATACCCTACAGTAGTCCACAGATTCGAAAAGCTGAAGAGGCAACCAATTCAAGCATCGTCCAGGAAATAATCGCCGAGGGAGGGTTCACCTGTTCCTAAGCATGCAACAACAACTACCAATGAGTACAAAGTACTCGCAAGACTTAGTAGTGCTTGGACATGACTTTAATTATAAGATTAACAGGGAGATCAGCATCAACCCTACCATGCTAGTAGATTTGAACAAATAGCAGAATATGGTAAGTTTTCCATGATTCATGACCATAATAGCAACCTTAATCCGCAGATCATCATTATTCAAATCAATTCACTAGAAGAGCCCCTGATTGGTCGATGACCCCATAAAGATTCTGTTGGTCCGGCTCATGAGGATAGCTAGTCCACCATGAGCGGGCCCAACTAGACATCAACTATGGTCCCCGACACAACCAGCTGACTCGCGGCTTTCCAGGGAACATCGAGAGAGGGTTCACGTACTGTACCTCCAAAATACTCGACGTAGGGCTCGAGCGACCCCAACGATGTACAGACGCCCTCTCAACAATGCTCCCTCGCCTCTCGTCTCGCTTATTACGGTTCAAGTTGATTAATCATCCAGTTAAATTCATCAGGGTAATGGCATCACAATCATATTGGACTGGAAAGTAAATTTCTTTGCAGAATATACGTGAATGGAATAACAAAGACAAGGTAGCATGGCAATGCCGCAAGCTCTGCTTGCCTGGACTGGGGAATTCCTCGGGTTCCTGGAACTCGGGCTGCTGAGGCTCCACTCCCTCGTCGACGTTTTCTGGGATTTTGCAAAACGGCGACGAAGAGAACGGATAATGCGGGATAAGAATTCAGCATGATATTTCATGGACTATATATGAAATGCACAACGATATTAATTATTACAATTAAAACTATTGGAATTAGGGTTCGGTTCCTTTTTGGGGCGAGGGTTGGAATTAGGGCTTTACCGGCGATCGATTAAACCCTAATGGACCAATTTTACTAATTGATTAGTTTTCTGGATATCAAAATAATATGGAGTTATTTTTCAGTGGTAGGTACTGCTATATTGGTCATGATGGTAAATTTTCATAATTTTTGGGCAAACATGGAATTTATAGCAATTTATGCAAGATTTAAAGCATTTAATTAAATTCTACAATTTCCAGCATAGTTACATGGTCAAAACTATTTTAATGGATTCTACATGGTTCACTGATTCCAAACATAAAAATTTCATATTTTTCTGAGTTCATATGTATTTTTGGTGAATTTTTGAAGTTTTCAGCAAATTTAAACAATTTTCTAAAATTTCTAAATACCAGAAATTCCTAAAATACTCTTTACACCCACCCTGACCTAGCCCTAGCCCTAGCCACTGACAGTGGGCCCCGAGGGGTTTTTCTTTTTTTATTCTTTTTTCTTTTATTTCTTTTCTTTCTCTTTTTTTTGTCTTTGGGCTCGGGCTCGGCGGGTCCGGGGGCGGCGGAGGCGGGCCGGTCAGCGCGGCCGGCCTTGCGGGCTGCGGGGAGGCAGGCCGGGCCGGGCCGTGGCCACGGCCGGCGGGGAGGAGTGGGGCTGTGGGCCTCGGCCACGGGGAAGGGGAGGAGGGAGGGCGGCGGCTCACCGGCGGCGGAGAAGGACGAGGCGGCGGGGCTGGAGAGGGCGGCGACGGGAGGTGGCGGCGGCCGGAGGCGAAGACGAGGGCGGCGGCCGGCGGGGAAGGCGGCGAGGCGCGGTGGTCGGAGGCGGGGAAGGAGGCGAGCGGCCGGGGCGGAGGAGGCGACACCGGCGTCGGGGACGAAGACCCGGGGCGGTGGCGCGGGCTCCGGCGGCGGCGAGCTCGCCGCGGCGGCGGCGAGCGGCGAGGGAGGCGGCGACGGGGAGAGGAGGAGGCGGGCGGGGAATGGGGGAGAGAGAGAGGAAGGAGGCCGGGGGCGCGGGGAGAGCACGGCGGCGGCATGGGCGCCGGCGCCGTGGCGGGCGGAGGAAGCGAGCGGCCGGGGGCCCCGGGCGGGAGGCGAGCGGCCGGGCGCCATGTGGCGGCGGCCACGGGAGCCGAGCGGGCGCCGGCGAACCGCGCCGCGACGCGTGGCAGGCGGGGGAACGGGGCGGGCGCGGGAATTTTTTTTATTCGGCTGTTACAACATGAGTCAATGAGGCCCCTTGTACCTACCTATTTGGTTCAGACTTAACGCGCTAAACACCTTTTGGTTAAACAAGGTTAAGTTAACCTGGTTAACTAAAACTATTTAATCTCTCTAACTCAAGATTAAACTAACTCATTAAAAAGGTAGAATAACTTAACCAGTACAATAAACTTTCAAAAATTCATTTTTTGTACCTCTATCATTCTATTATAGCTATTTGGGTTAATTGGGTTAATTGTTAAACACAAAATTAAAATTAACTAACCTATTTAGATTAAGATTAGCTAACCTAGTTAAATTAACTCCGAACCAAACGGGGCTATAACTCCTTCACAGCTCTGTGATTCAAGATTTCAAAGCCGATATATCGTCCAAAATATTTCACACTAGTATTATATATTTGAGCCGGCCTTGATCGGGGTGGGCCAAAAGAATTACCCCAGATCGAAAAAACCGGAGTGGGCCGCGCTGTCCATGCGAATATTAACAGCTTGTTCGGAAAGGGGAACGCGAGTTTAGAGAAGGAAGTTTATATAATTTAGATATGTAACCACAGAAGCAAACCCTAAGAGCATCTCCAGCAAGCTCCCTATGCAAGCCCCCATCCGGATAAAGTAGGGAAAGTGGAAAAAAAAGGTCTCCAGCAAAGCCCCCACCCCTGCCCCCATTTCTCCGCGCCCCCCATCCCTCCCCCAACTCCCCCCATCCCTGGGGGCTCGATCGATGCCCCCCATCGCTACAACGGCGCCAACGTCCGGGCGGCGGAAGGCTCCACTCGTGCCAACTCGCACCAATGACGACGCCGCAAAGGTTCGTGTACTGCCCTCCCCTCCGACCCGTTTTGCTGGCGCCGCGAGCTAAGTTGGGGAGGTCCCGCCGCCGCACAGATCCGGAGAGAGAGAGAGAGAGAGAGAGAGGCGTACCTGGGAGAGGGGGCCGCCGCGTGGAGGAGCTGGAGCCGGGAGATCCCCGCCGGCTGCTGCTGTTGCCGTGGAGCAGGGCCGCGGCGAGCAGCCGGGCGCGGGGCGTGGCGGCCGGGCGAGGGGAGCCGGGCGGAGGAGCGGGACGGGGGAGCCAGGCGGGGGGCGTGGCGGCCGCGCGGGGGAGCTAGGCGGGGAGCGCGGCGGGGGAGCGTGGAGGCCGGGCGTGGCGGCCGGGCGGGGAGCGCGGCGGGGGAGCCGGGCGGTGAGCGCGGCGGGGGAGCCGGGCCTGGAGCGCGGCGAGCGGCCGGGCGGGGGGCGCGGTGAGCGGCCGGAGGAGGTGGGGGAGGGGAGAGGCGGGGGAGTCGGGGCAGCCGGGGCAGGTGGGAGAGGCAGGGGAGCCGGGGCAGCCAGGCGAGGAGCTCGGGGTAAATAAAAAAAAGCTCGGTGGTTTTCAATTGAGTCTGCAGCAATATAAAATTTGTAGCTTAAACTCAAATCGTTTCAGTAGAACAGAAAAGATTTAAGTTAACTATCAATTTAATAATCCAACAAGGATCAAAACTGGATAGAGAGGAGGTCGGGGGAGAAATTGAAGGGGAGATGATGTCGATTGTTGATGAAAAGGAGAGGGTTTGAGAAGAAACAGAGAGAGGAGAGGACTGGGATTGCCGCTGCTTGTTGATGTTTTTCGTATTGTTCGAGAAGTTGCTACAATTTGTGATGATTAAATGGTACGCATGTTGATGCAGGATGCTCTAATGGCTGATGGATTTTATTCCGACCTCTTGGCTGGCAATGTCGGATTGGATGGCATAAATTGGAGAGAATCACAGGATTCACACGTACGTGGAGATGAACAACCTACCCCTCCCCTGAGACCAAACTTGAAGAGGTCCAAAAATTTTACCGTGAATGAAGACAATGTGTTGGTGGATGGATGGCTCGAGATCAGTCAGGATACAGCCACAGGGAACGAACAATCTCGTTCTTCTTATGGAAAAGGATCTATGATTACTTCCATGCCAATAAGAAAGAAGAGTCGGATCGTTCTGAAAATTCCCTCCAACACCGTTGGGCTACTATTCAAGAACAACTTAATAGGTTATGTAGAGCTTACGCACAGATTTTAAGTAGAAACCAAAGTGGGATGACACAGCAAGATAAGGTAAAAACCTATGTTTTTAATTTTCTTGTAACTTCATATGTTCTGTGCGATTTTAATAATGCATGTCTACTTAATGCAGCTAATTCAAGCATGTATTAAGTACCAGGCAGACGACAAGGCCAAGAAACCGTTTGTATTAATGCATTGCTATGAAAAATTGCATCACACTGAAAAGTGGGCATCCCGGTTGCCTCACAAAAAACAGAAAAGGACCTCCGATGCTAGTCCTGGTTCGTCTAACGCTGGTACCAACGCAAGTGTGTTTGAGGATGAAGCTGTATCTCCCTCCGAAGATGTTCCCTCTAGAACAAGACCAATTGGTAAGAAGGCGGCGAAAGAACTACGACGACGAGGTAAAGGTTCTACCTCTACAGGTGATACTAGTGTCATTGATTTCATGAGTGGTATGTGGTCTACAGAGGGATGACACGGCAACAAGGGAGGTCAAGAAACAGGAGCGCTTTGATCAAGCAATTGCATTAGAACAACAGAGGGTTGCAATAGAACAAGAAAATGTACACATCAAGAGAATCATGGAAGAAACAGAAAATAATGACCATTGATATTAGTGGTATGGATGAGCAACAACAGCAGTACTACAAGATGTTGCGGAGTCAGATCCTGCTCGACATTCTAACAACTCGGGTTGAGCTATTAGTTGTATGAACCATTTGGCTTACGAAGTATTTGTTATTTTGTTGTACTCTTCAATTAGTTGTTCTCGGTTTGAGCTATTTTGTTGTATGAACCATTTGGCTTATGAAGTATATGTTGTAAGAACCATTTGGATTTATGAGCTACTAGTTGCATGAACCATTTGGATTACGAAGTATATGTTGTATGAAAGAGGTGCTCGATTATATGGAGAAAATAATTGCATACATCATCATAAATAAACTACATTGCGTACATCATCATAAATAAACTACATTGCATACATCATCATAAATAAAGTACATTGCGTACATTTGCAGGGCGAGGCTGCGGTGACTCATTGCGCTGTGGGAGAGGAGACAAAGAGCTGGGGAGAGAGATGTGGGAGAGGAGAAACAACCAGGATTATGTGAGATAGATGTGAGATACGGGCTTGCATATATAGACCCTGCAATTATAGCCGTTAGAAATATACCCGTTGCAAATATATCCGTTCGAAATATAGCCGTTACAATTACAACCGTTACAAAAATAACTGTTACAAATATATTGTTAGTTACAGAAAATTACAAATATATTGTTAGTTACAGAAAATTAATAAAATATAGGAGAGGGGAATATGGGGGCTGAGATTTAGGGTTTTGCTGGAGTGAAAAAAAGTATGGGAGAGAAATCTTTTAGGAGGAGCCTCGATTTAAAGATATGGGGGTCAAATTTAAGGGGCTTTGCTTTGCTGGAGATGCTCTAACCTCTTGATTGCTGCGGCGGCGGAGATGCAGAACGGCTCGGAGATTGAGGCGGACGCGGCAGCGACGAGCAGCAGCAAGAGGCATAGTGAGGGAAGCGAGGACGTGGCCGGCGATCTGAGCGAGGCGAAGAGGCAGCGCGACGACGGCGACGAGGAATTCGACCCGGACAGCTACAGCGAATTGTTCAAGATTTTCTGGTCCTCCCGCGGGTGTAAATTCGATGATATCAGTCCGTAGCTATCTCTCCGGATTTACTGGTTGCCCAATCAATATATTTGTGATGTATCAGGGAGAAAATCAACTCTCTGTTTGGTTCATTGCAGCTAGGGGGCCAATGAGCCACACCGACGATGTAGAGCCGACGAACGGCTCAGGAACGTATCCATGCCTGGAGATCTACTCGTGCAAGGTGTCGGACCTAAAAGAAGGATTAGAATGGCCCATACATGTTTTTGGTCTCATCGCGGTGCACGATTCGCTTGACCGCAAGCGCAACTATATATTCTGGCGCGAGAGGAACGATGCCCAGGCGCTCACTACCGTGAAGGTATGTGCTTAATTCAGACCTGATTCGACACATTTTGTGTCGCTTGTTGTTAGTGTCGATTTGTTGTGATCATGTTGCTTTGATATATGTTGTCCATTCTAAACCTGGATAGATTGATCTGAAAAATATTCTAGGTATGACGAGCTTTCGTATGCTATGCGTCATGATTGTCGGTTCTGATCCACGCTCTGATTAAGTTTGATGTTTCTCTTGGATACTAGTATACATTAACAGTTAACGTTATGTCGTACAGCATTGCTCATACATGTACATGGTGATTAGAGAGCTTGAAAACATTCACAGTTGCTATATATCTGAAGTGCATGTAATTTGGAAAGGGATGATCTTATTGAATTGAAACTTTGTATCAAGTTGATCCTGCTATATCATCTCCTTTTTGTCTTCTGGTTAGTCAGTTGATATTGTTTTTTCTTTGTTGAGAAAGACACTTGATATCCAGTTAGGTGTAGATGAATATCTACATAAAAACTGACTGTGCTAAAGTCTTCTTTTATAACATCAGTCGCTTGGGTTGCTTGACATACTAATAATACTGAAGAATATGTTACTAGTTCTGTAACTTTAACCAAACCTGAATGTTTGCAGGACTCTTTTTTGGTGCTGACAGGACTATGCGTGCAATCAACTGCCACGCGCGTATTGAATTTGAGGTTGATCTTAAGGTTCGGGGAAAACGACAATCTGAAGATAAAGTTTTGGCTTCCCGGTTTTTCGTGTATGACCCTATCGGTCCAGGTAACAGAGTTGGACAAGTTCTGACAGAGGTATTGTCACGACCCCGTTTTTCAAACAGGATCGTGGAGTTTCCCCCGCGACTGCCCAGGATTTACAGCCACGGACAGAAAGAGTATCAACCTGCTTACGAACAACAAGAAGAGTTATAACAGTGAAATATGACCTACCAGTCGATCTTCAGGAATTTAATGGGCTGCGAAGCCCAAAACATTACCTACACTCAAAAAAATCCAGAGAAAGCCCACAGGAGAGCTTGAGTGCGGTCGTAACCCTAACGCGTTAACTGTAGATCTTTGTCTTGCGCTTCTTCTGAAAAATTGTTAGTGCAGCAATGAGTACATGGAGTACTCAGCAAGCCACATTGAGAAATTACCTGACTAACTACCATGCAGGGATTCTCAAAGGAAGGGAATAGGGCTTCATGCTATTTGGTGGATGCATAACTCTAAACTTCATCTTATTAGTAAAATCACACAGTTGAAATAGTTGGTCTTCAAAACAGTTGAATGTTAATAACCCTGTCGGGTCATCGCCTATCCAATTATCTCTTGCCAAATTCTACTTATGCCTTGTAGTAGGAATCACCCTTGAACACAGCTTCATTGACCGGAAGCACGGCGTATTCGAATACCATTTGATTTGACTCTGCAGAGTTGCTCAGCTTTACCCACATGATATCTATACCTCTTATTGTCACTCGAGATTTACACACTTCCATTAGTGCGTCGACTGAGGTAAGATAACAAGGCTTTTTATCTGCTCTATCTTTTGAAGTTCCTACCCAGGAGCACTCAATCACCCCTCTTCTGGGAGCCGACGGGCCAGTGTCAACTTCGCGATCCAGGAGTTGGGTGAGCTCCAGTTGTGATTTCCCAATCAATGGCCTATCACCTCTTTCGCTTCTGCGGGCCTTCCAGAGAAGTGGAACGGCAAGCTAGTCGTAGTTGTTCAGCGGGTAGAGCAGATTTACTAGGCTAGGTTCGACAAGTCGAACATGTGGTGAGCGGATTCTATGTTCATCACTAAGCACAAGGGTCTTGTCCTTAACTGCCCCGAGTAAGGTAATCCACCCGATTACCCTTACTCTCACGGCTAGGGGTATGGCGGCACATCCAACACGTGAAGGGCCCCATCTTCTCTATCCCCATCCGTCGGCAATTTCTCATTTAAGGAAACACATGCTCCGAGTTTGACTAGGGTTATCGGTATCCCTATACTTTGTCTAGTCTAGCTTCTAATGCCCATGAAGGATACTGGTATATATATATACGTATCTGTATTTTTATTCTAGGGTTTTCGAGGTGAATATGGCCTACAGAAATTGACTGGGCTGTGAGGGTGGTAGGCATTATCTACATCGTCATGTCATTCAAAAATACTGCGATACTAAATTAACATGCAGAAGATAATTAACTATGCTATTAATACAATAAGTAGCAGGCAATTGGGATCAACATGGACAAAGGGATGTGACTTGCCTTACTGCACCGGAATTGACCTGACACTTCTTCTTTCGGTGAATCTCCACCTTTCCAATCCTTCCTAAGGTTAGATAAGCGTTGAATCGTCACTACCGCATTCTATTGGCGAAAAGATCCAAACATTTATAAGTCCGGGCTCGACGAATGCGAGCTGGGAGCAAAATGTAAAATAGTTGGAAAATAATACCTTAATTAAGGAGGTGGGTTGTGTGGGATGTTTAGAATTAGAGTCGGAGATGTGTACGGGTGGAGCCGAAACACTGAAAAGATGGGTGAGGATATATGTGGTTGAAGTCGGAGCATTAGAAAGATAAACGGTCGGATATATGAGGTATTTAGGGTTTAAGGCGTGGAATAGGGCTATGTGGGGTATGTGGGGTTCTCGTGTTTAGAGAGTTTAGAGATGTGGTTATGTCCGAGTGTGATGGAGGAATAAAGTCGGGATGTCAAAAGGGTCAAGAACGACATATTAAACCTCCTAGGGTTTTGGATGACTAATATTGGTTATGTGCGGGATAAGGAACATTTTGTGGGCTTAGGACATTTGGAAATGAGATTTAGGTCAATTGATATGAACGAGGGGATTTGGAATATCAAGACAATCGAGGTGGATATTTATATTTCTTTTAGGGTTTTGGATGAAGAATCGAGAGTATATATGGTGTGAGGGTGTTTTTGTGGGTTTTTGGATATTAAGAAGTGAGAATTAGATTAAATGAGGTGGAGAATTGGAATCGTGGCGTCGAAACGCTCGAAACGATGTATATATATATGTGTGTTTTTAGGGTTTCCAGGTTTTTGGGTCGACAGGGCTGGGCTGGGCCTACGGCCCGTTAGGGTTTTTAAATGGGTTGGTTGAACTTGGGTTTGCATTGGATTCGGGTTAGGGTTTGCAGTGGGTATGGGCTGGATATGGGCTTTGGACTCGGAATGGGTTTTGTGGGCTGAACAGAAAAGAAAAGAAAACGAAAAAGAAATCCCTAGACTAAATGGGCTTGGCCCGATAAGGAATTGGGCTGGCCCAAGAAGGGGTGGAGCGGCCTGGGAAGGAGAGAGGCTGGCGGCTTGGCTCGATTGCTCGGCTCGCTCGATTTCAAATCGAACTGACCGTGAATTGGGGATTTGGGGGCAGAGCAGAGGAGGTACGGTCGGTGGGTGAGGCAGGGAGGAATCCGACGCCGGCGGTGGCTACCGGAGCTAGAGGAGAAGCTTAAGAGGTCCTACGGGAGACGGTGGTTTCGTTTTTTGCAAGGAAAAGGAGGCGGTGCTAGGGGAATTCGGCTCGGCAACGGCGAGGGCGGACGTGGGCTCACCTCGTCGAAGACGGAGGCGGTGGTGGAGGCGTTACTGAGGCTCGAGAGGGAGGAGGAGCAAGGCGGCGTGCTCGTAAAGAGGAAGGGGAGGACATGCGTGAGGAAAGGGAGCTCGGGGAGAGTCCCGTGGCCTTTATAGGGGCGGAGGTTGGTCGGGGCGGTGCGGCCGGTGTCCCGGTGGCGCGCAGCGCGTGGCGGAGTAGAGGGAGGGAAGGGCGGCGGCTGCGACGCGTGGCGCTGAGGTGGCTTCGGGCACTGTGCTCCGCTCAGCTGCCGACATCAAGCGGTGAGCGGCGGCGGTGACCGGAGGTGAGGTAGCAGTGGAGAGCGACGGCGGTGACGGGAGCTAGGAGATGAGGTTGTTCAGGCGTGGGCTGAACAGGCCAAAGACGAAAATGGAGATGGGCCAGTGGAAAAAGAAAGGCCCAAGAAGGATTTTCGAATTTTAAAAGGATTTTGAGTTTAAATGAAATTTGAAAAAAATTCATACTGTCACAGGTATCTCGACACAAGCGCTGCGTAATAGGAGCGAAGCTTGGCCATTTTTCACAGGCGGTGGAGGCCACCATTGAGGTTAAGATTGCTCAAGGGCCAAGCGATTTCTGTGGAAGATTTGTCGCGTGCGCGGATGGTTTCAATGAGGAAGTGCTGCTTCTTGATTCTGGCCATGGTTCAGTGCCTGTTGTTGCCGATGGTGGCGTCAAGCTCTCTCGGCGTGTCGTCGTCGTGTATGTAACAGAGGTGCTGAGGCTTCATGTTATTGCTCGGAGAGGCCATTGCAAGAATATCGTTGCCAAACATACTGCTGAGGAAGATAGTAGTAATGGGGTTGATGTTGGTGAAGCTCGTGCCAAGTTCGCTGCTCAGAAGTGCAAAACATCAAGTGAAGCACTTGATGTTGGGTTCTGCAAGATGGTAGCAACCATCTCTTGGTCACGGATCCCCCTGCTGTAGGCTGCAGCAGATCAGGTTTAGCTCATAGGTTTTGAGAGTGCTGTATACGTGATGGACTAGTAGATGGTTGTGTGGACTGAAGTTTCCTAGCTGTTTTGTGTGTGTAATTCTTATGTCGGAAGCTGTCGAGCTGCTATGCAATCACGTATTCCAACTCATAAAAACGTGAAGTGCTTGTCTGACATGTTATGAAATGCGTCAATATATACTTCCATGAACTGTCGCTAGTGGCATGCATGTTGTATTTTGTTTACTGGTAGTACTGCTACTTCCTTCGCTCTGGTGTGGTACCCGTTGCGCATTAGAGGCGTAAGCAGGCGAGGCGGCAAGAGGGCACGCACGTATACACCAAGGACGCATGTATATCATTTGGTTGCAGGCTTTCACCTCCTGAAATTTGACTCTTTTGACACTCGAGATCACCCTAGTGGAAATGACGAAATTTACTAGTAGTTAACGACTCAAGTCAAAAGGAGGTTACTTGAGCTGAAAAGCATTTCTATTAACCTCCTGCCACGATTCAAGTGCCCTGACATTCGCATAGTACACAGACCCACTCCCCGTATTTACTTACTTAAGCTACTAAGCGACAATTACAACATCAATCATAACCATCATCAGGTTTCAAAAGCGACAGTTATAATATTAGTACATAACCATCAAGTTTTAATATCAGAACATAACCATCAGGTTTCCAAAATGATGGTTGAAATATCAAATACATAAACCATCACGTTTCAAAAAATGGAGAAAAAAAATCAAACAACCGTAAAATTTAAGACGCGCTCAGGGGGAAGACGCGAGTTTGATGTGGCTAGCCACTAAACATGGTTCAAATGGGCATTTCGGTCCTTAAATCTGCTTCAGCGTGTTGCAAAAATTTAATCGCGGTTCATCAGGTTGCGACAGGTCCCTAGCTAGTTCAAAGGGGAATTTACTATTTATATAAAAAGGTAAAAAACCTTGATGCTACATATGCCGTGTAATTAAGATCTAGTTAACATGAAGCTAAATAGTATCTTAATCCAATAATTCTCGCCACTTGATGCTAGACTCCGCGCTCAACTGATGTACGGTGACGTCGTCGCCGCCTTCTTGAGCTCTTCCGTCTTGACGAATTCGTCGATGCATGCCCTCGAGTCGGAGAGACGGACGTCGAGGAGCGGCTCCGCGAGGTGGCCGTACGCCGGCATCTCGACGCGGCCGAGTACGCTCGCCCGGTACGCGGCGGCCGTGGGCTCGCCGGAGTACAACAGGTTGTTCACGCGGTGGAGGCCGACGGAGACGAAGCCTGGGTCGTCGCTCTCGCTCTGGTGTGCGCCCTCAGGGTACAAGGCGAGCCGCCACCTGTGGCCGCCGACGCGGAACGTGCTGGAGTCGTCGCCGGCCATCATCCTGTCGAGGAGCGAGTGGCCCTCGGCCCCGGATAGGACCGTGACCCTGTTAGCCGTCCGTCCGCGGACGGAGTAGGAGCCCACTGCGCGCCAGAAGGCGGCGCCGCCGCGGGGCGGCATCAGCGACAAGGCTGGCCGATCGACGACGATGAACGGGAGCTATATGTACGTACGCGAGCTGCGGAAATTACTTCACGACGACGGCGGCGGCGAGTGATCGACGGATTGATGGTTCGATGTGTTTGGACATACTCTTGTTGCACGCAGGCAGCGAATACATAGATGGCTCATGCATGGCTCCGAATCGGTTGAAATCTCCGTGTCCGGATACAACTCGGAGCGCTGAGCACGAGTCACGAGTTAGCAAAACAGACTGCGATGCTGATCAGGAGACAGGACACGTACGTACGTTACGTTTCGTCGATCAGTTCGAGTACCGCTGCCCAATAGTTTTTGTTTAATACATGGCATGAGCGCTGCTCATTCTATTAGAAGGAGAAAAACGTGTCAAAACATAAAATATTTACAGAACTGCCGCGAAGGCAGCGATAGGGCTAGGGGAAGCTATCCATTATGTCATCGTTTACGATTTACGACTCGCCTAAAGGCTAAACTCCAACGCTGTGATGCCTCCTTACCTCCTTAATTAGGATCGATAGACACGGATCGAACGGTACTATACTTGCTCTCAAAAATCCGCATTCATGTTCTTTTTCCCCCAAAAGATGCCAGCAAGGGCTGGCGTTGTGGAACGGATGCTAATCCACCAATCCAAGAAGCGCGGTTGCAACGCCCGCGGTGACAGGAGGCTAGGGTTAATTTTTCATGAAGGTGGCAACCATTCTCCAAACTTGCTTGGCGAAGATACAACCGAGATGACCAGATGGTCCGCCGTCTCAACGGAGTTGCCGCACAACGGGCAGATCTCGCTGCTGCAGGGCCAGGTCCGTGCCATGCAAGAGCCGCTGTCGCCCGTGAGCATGCGTTTCTCGACCAATAGCCAACAGGAAAACCTCCATTTGTTCTCGGCATGCGCCTTCCGGCCGGATTGTCTGGTTGTCAATCGTCGAGAAAGATCCCTCGAACTGGATGTTGTATACTGATATGGTCTCCAGTTGTATACTGATATGCTGTTGTAATGGCCGTCCTCCGTCCATCTCCACTGGACGGAGTCTTCTCTATCCGGGCCCATCACGACTCTGCGCAACTGCATCCAAAGGTCAACGAATTCCGACAGCTGCTCAATAGGTAAAGAGATGGAGGTCGAGAGGAAACAGGGGATCGCAAGCAGCTACGTCTGCATGCTGTGTCTCAATTTTTTACGCGTTTCACTTGCAGCCCACCCTCTATTTTATTGCCGTGACCATTTATATATGTGGACATGTTGACTATGCCAGTGTGGCATTTCGCTCAGCATGCATACATGTCATCTTTATTCTTATAAAGATCTGAGTTGGTGGTGGTCCGTTCACCTCACCAAGACTACTCCTTAAGTTGTGAAGGCATTACCGTAATTGCCATTCATTCAATATGGTGGATATATGTCATGATTTTGTATTATAATTAATACCATTGATACACATTTTTGAGATAATTGTTATTTAGCACAAAATTAGAGAATATGATGGCACAAAGGTTTAACAACTCATGCAATATTTTTTTTTCCGTAGCAACGCACGTGCATTTAGCTAGTCCAGCTTAAAAGTGTTAGATGACCAGACCCCTCAGCTTTCTTATAAGAAGTGAGAAACTCGATTGCAATATTCGCCCCCATATTGGTTGGTCGAGCCCGGCTGACCTAAAGTACAAGACAAGCGACTACCATTGAGCATTCCGGTTAAAAGTATTAGATGACCTACAGTTTCAAAGTTTAAGGATTTAAATGGGCCAAATAAATAAATAAATTTAGGGACTCGTGGTGCATTTTACTTGAAATAATTGAAAAGAATCGTGCGGTTCATGCCATGGAAAAGGTCATTTCTTCCCTGAAAGGGATGCCCTCCGACACTATCCACCATCTAACATGCTTTGCTTCAGGATGTGTTTATTTCCTTGTATCCATCTTTTCTTTTTTGCGCCCCATTCTATATATCCATCTCTTTTCCTTTCTCACCCCTTTTCTATTGGCCCAAGCTCATGATGTTTAAAATGTTTTCGATTTTTAATTTCAAACGATGAGTTGTTTCTTTTCCAAAATGCTAGCGCAAATTTAAGATGGTAGACTTTTTCACGGTACTAATTTATCATGGTTCAAATTTTAACAGTAAAATTCAGCAAATTCAAAAATCCAAGTTTGAGCAAATTTAAGATGGCTTTCACAGAAGTTTCATTGACTATCAAAGTTCAAAATCTATATATGTTTGAACAAATTTCACAGGAGATTCGCTCGGGTAGCTTGTCCATTCTGACTAACTGACGTACCGATCATCAATCTATGCACTGTTAGCTGAACCATCTTACGATCGAGGCATATAGATAATCTAACTGGTGGCTTTCATCTCCTGAAATTTGAGTCTAGTGACACCCGATATCACCCAAGGGGAAATGACATCCACCCGTCCACGTTCAAATGCTTTTAGATGTGCACCGTACACAAACCCACTCCCCGTATTTACTTACTTGAGCTAATAAACGACAATTACAACATCGATACATAACCATCAGGTTTTTACAATATCGGCACATAATCATCAAGTTACAATATCAGTACATAACCATCAGGTTTCAAAAAGATAGTTCCAATATCAGTACATAACGATCAGGTTTCAGAAAAGATAGTTGCAATATCAATACATAACCATCAGGTTTCAATATTAACACATAACCATCAGGTTTCAGAAAAATAAAGAGCCATCAAATTTAAGGTTCAGCTCCATCACCATCTCAAAGAAAGATGTGACATCCAGAAATAATGGAAATATGAAATAACTACAATTAAGTAATGCAGCTAAACACAAGCTTGAAAAGCAGATACAATTATTCGTCACAGTGTGAACAGTGCAAGATTCAGAATTGCTGTGAGAAGTTAAACTATGGCAACTGGGCAATTAGCTCTTGAAATTCAAAGATGGCCCAGTCGGCTTTGGCTGCAACTGCTTCTCTCATCTGGACACCGGCATAACAGATGAACAAGTCTGCTGCGCCAGGTTGCCGAGCCTGCAAGGACACAGGTAAATAAATTAAGCTATACACATTTTTGTTTATGTCTCATCTTTAGATTGCTCCTCTGTGACATTAAAAGTTAATAACACTCATCATCAGTTCAGTATCTGCGTAAGAATCATTCCCAAAAATTTCATTTGCTGGACTATTGACAAAAATTAAATGCCATATGTCCGTAGCCTGGAACCTTTTTGTTCTAACATGTCCTCAAGAAGTCCTTACCATTATCATGGAACTCTTCTCTTCAACCCATTCATTTCTACAGCATGATAAGTAATAGCTATTGTTGAAAAAATGGCATAAGAACCAGCAGTTTTGTCCTCCTACTCCTAAGTGGAGAGTCATTGCAACAGGAGATGCAGGAATGCCACTTATAGCCCTTCTTGCTACTGCATTTGATTGCAGAAGCTCACTCACGAAGAAGAGAACAACATGCAGCAACATGAGGTCTGACTAAAAAACACAAACAGCGAGAAAGGACTTGCACATAAATGATTAAGGCTACAGAATTGGCCACTTCCACATCTTTGACCATAGCATCAGAGAAATGAATTTGTGTCGAAAGCTGCCCTTTACCCAAAGAAACATATTTATTTTATCTCTATTGTCAGGAGAGAAGATTCAAAGGCATTATCCAACGATATACCTCAAGATCAGTTGCACCATCTCCAATCATAACGAGTGTCTTGTAAGTATGGTCCTGAACACACAGAAGAAGGTCACTAGTGCGGCTAGGAATAAAAAAGAAATGCAATATTGAAAGTTACAGTTACACTAGACCTGTCTTATTTGTTGCACGGCTTGTGCTTTACCCCCACTTCGAGAAGTGGGCTCTGTGGGATCAAATCCAGCATACTCTCCAGATGTGCCAAATAGCAGTTGGTTCGCAATGATGTTTTCAGTAGGTATACCAAGCTCAAATGCCACAGGCTGGAAACAAGGCAAATCGAAAACCGAGGGATGCTTTATGCATATCAAATAGAAAATTTGAACCGTTCAATGATATCCATGACATACTGCATGTATGTGAAGATTCAGTAGCACATAATATTCAACAGTCTCAAGTGAAGAAAAAGTAGTTTATAGATTGACAGAAGAAACATATCCTCGTTTACTGTTCCAACAAATAAAGTCCAAACTATAGATATCTTAAAGGTAAAGCTTGGAGTGGTATCAGAATATAACAAGCATCAAAATTTGAAGAATTTTCTAAAGGACAGGCAAAATTAACCATGTTCTGATATTCCAGAAGTACCATAAAGTGCAGCCTTTGAGGGAAAAGATGTACCTTGATCATTTGTCGGAAACCTCCTGATACAAGGAACACTTCAGTATTATTAGCTTTTAACTTCTTAATCAAATCAGGGATTCCAGGAGAAATTCTGCAGATAAAAAAGCATTGCTTTTGGTAAGCATATGAATGAACCAAGAAAATGAACAGTGTGTGTATCTAACACAAACATTATATCTGTTGTAGTGCTGAATAAATGATTAATGAGTAACTATCTTGGATTTATTCTGTAGTCAGAGATCTTTGGACATCTCTACATAAGACATGAGGCGAATAAGTCCAAAGGATTATGTTGTGGTTGCAGGGGAAGTATAAGCAGGTATTGTTCATCTCATTTAGTGGAATAAAAATGAACTTAGATAATATGGTGGTATTATCTTGAAGTGGCATTTTTCTTGTGGTACTAAACCAATTTCGCATACAATACACATTTTTCTTATTGTCATAAAAAGAGAAGCTGAGTAAAATCAATTAACGTTCCGAAGCGTTCTTTTATGTTCAGTAGCACATATCTAATTTTTCCAAAATGCAAATAACAGAGTGCAGAATATGAAAGATCCATTATAGGAACACAAAATACTACAGAAAAATAGTGACTAACATCTCAAATTAACTTGAAGTTGGGACTTGGATGTGGTTACCTGGGTGGCCTCTTCTCCAAACAGTCCTCAACTTGGGACAGAGATGGCTTGATTAAAGACAACCTGGCAGTTAGAGCCTCTTCAAAAGGAACGGTCCCCGTCATTGCCCTGAGAACATTAGGTCAAGATTAGTTCTTCTGACGAAATCATATGTTAAACAATAACACCCTCCAGATAAATCACTCCAGAAAATGTGGCATTTACTTCGCTGTCCACTCGGCAACAGCCTGCCCAGCCCCGCAGAAATCAGCAAGCTCATCAATACCCTCATCCAGGCATACAGTGCTATCCACATCGAAGCACACCGCATCCGCATTGCGCCATGTCTCAAGAACCTCTGGACATCAGCAGGCAAACCATTGCATAAACTAACCTTGCAACTTGCTTCTCTCAGAGGCACATCAATTAAGCGATAAAACGACTTCTCAGTAACTAATGCTAACCTTTGGAAGGCTGGCGGTTGGCCAAACCAGGAGAGGAGGGAGCCTTGGAGACCTCCATTGCTGCTGCCACCACAGCACGAGCTTTAGAGAGTTTAGCACAAGGGAACAATGGATTTACAGGTCTTGTCGCTAGCTGTGAAGCCTGTGGTGATCGATGATTTGAAGATGACCTTGGAACAGAAAGAGGATGCCTTGGGCTGGAGCGTACGCTGATCAGACCGGCCATACCATACACACCTGCCTGCAAATCAAATGGAAACGCCAAATTACCAAAAACAATATCATAAAGAACCTGCTTTACTCTAGGCAATTCAAGAGAAGATAGCATTTCTTTTGCAGTGACTGACACAAGAACATGGACCCAGGCGTGCTAGAGCTCGTTGACGCAAGCCGTCAAACACCTTATGTGCATACGTCACGCCATGCACAGAGTGGCAGACACGACGACGGACTAAAATTAAGCTTGTGCAGGTGGACCACGAAGAAATTCATATGGCCAACAGGCAACAGCACTACGGCATCTTCTCTGCCGCGACCGGAGGACTGACTCCTGACAGCCACCGGCCCGCCGCACGGCCCTTCCCTTCCCGCGCCGTCCCCACCCTTCACCGCCGCCCGCCGCCTCACGCTGGGCCGTCGCGCCACACCGCCGCCGCCGCCGCCGCCGCGGCGCCCAAGGGGACGGCGCGGTACGCCACCTCCGGTCGACGGTGGCAGGGGCTCCACGGCGGCTCGCCAGCGAGCCCGGGCTGACGCCGCCGCCGCCGCCGCCGCGTGCCGCCAGCTACGCCCATGAAGAACCAACGGATTCGAGGAGAGGGCGGCATGGATGAAGTCTAAGCAAGAATTAAAAAAAATTGGATCGGGATTCGGGAACTCACGTTTGCGGAACAGAGGAATATTCTTCGTCCCGTCGAACGGCGCGCCCAGGCACGAACGCTCTGCCCGTAAAATTCCTGCCCGAATGATTGGTTTGGTTGGTGACAGGCAGCGGTTGCACCGTAGTGTTCCTCACCTACCACGTACCTGAATTATGTTGCCGCCACCCAATGACAAGTGGGCCTACTGATTGGCCCCTGTTACCTTAGGGTGGGAGGCTTATAATTCTAGTTTTTTTTTATATAATTCTAGTTAGCTTCGTTCGTCTTCATTTTAGGGTTTAGCTCCTGTTTTATATTAAATCAGTTAGCTGTATATACTCAGTGCTTCTCTACTGGTCATTCCTGAGACATAGACTGATAGCTATAATTTTAACGACTGGACCGGCGATCGACCCGGTCCGATGAACCACTGGCTCAATATTGAGTTGCAAATATAGAACTGTATTGTAGGACATCATTAGCATTACATTGATAACTACCGAGAGTGTAGCTAGAGGATAGTAATATCCTATATTGGTTCGAGGGATAGTCTAACTCAACTCGGTGAGCCACATAAGCCTGATGAAATGAGGCTACACAGGAAACACTTTAATTATCTTTAATTATGTTTAGATACAATTATGAAGATCTAGCGGTTGTGATCCACTAATAATAAAAAGATCCACCAGATTAATGGTCTAATATTTACTTTTTTATAGAAATTTTTAACCTCTCTCTATTTTTTTCTATTATATTTTATTTTTAGTGTATAGTAGATGATAGATAGTAGATACGGGACCTTTGTGTGGTCAATTCTCCTTGGCCGGAGTGCCCTCCTTCCCGCATGTCGTCTTGTTATTCATCTCTCCTCTTTCTTTTCTCTCTCGCCCCCGCTACTCGTTTCCTCCATTCCCCCGAACTCTCCTTGTGCTACTACTGTTGGATACATGAACACCTCCCGCTGCCTCGTAATCTCGCGGCTCGGGCGATGACACTCACTCCAGCTCCACCCATCGATCTTCCTCCTCGCGCGCATACATGAATAAAAAGAATAGGCAAAGGAATTAGATATATTAAGACCGGGCGGCCTCCGAGCTCCCTCGTTCACCCGAGGATGCATTACGTCCGATGCGGGATGGACGGCTCGGATGGAGGCGGGCTGGCATCATGCGCACGGGCGCCGTCGCCTAGGCCTACGTGGGCTAGTCGTGCTGGGTGGGTGGTGCTATTCTACTGGCAAAATCGGCTACTTCTCGTTCACCTGAACTAGAACCCTAACTCGGCTCCTCTCTAGGCGACGGCGACGGCGGCTACTCGCTCGCACCTCTTCTCCTCTCCCAACACGGGTGGCTCTACGGCTTAGGGTTTCGAGGAGACCGATAGGAAGAGCCCTGGTTCGCTACCGCCAGCACCGCCTCTAGATCGACACAAAGCGGGGACACTGTAGGGTCTGCACGAGAGGAAGATGTAGGGCCCACGGCGAGCAGGCAATGAGTCGTCTTCATCCGCGAGCATCCATGGAAGACGGCTCCCCCCTCGTCGCCTAGCCACCGATATCGCCGCCCACCTTCTCCTGTCTTTCCGCTGGCAGGGTAGCAGGGACAGGCTCCGCATCCACCTCTGGTGCTCGCACTAGCCACCGCAGAGCCAACGATCCCCTAGTAGCACGGCGCGGGGCATCTATTCGCATCCACCTCCGGTGCTTGGCGTTTCTAGCTACCATGTAATTTTTCGCTGCTATTGACCATTGTCATCAGTACATGGTGAGCATCAAAATCATAGACATAAATAGATGCAGAGTTAGCGCTTTAGAATTAACTAGATCAGCATTGATAGGGAGATACTGAACTCATGCACTCAGCTTGGCCTCAACTCATACAGATTCTCTTTGTCCTAGTCGAGAATTCTTCCAAGTAAGGCCCTTTTTCCCAAGTCCTATGCATAATGCATTAGATTGCACCGAAGCCTTCTTATAACTGCTTTCAACTTGTGCTTACCTTTCAAATGCCCCTGATCAAAGGGTCACTTTCGAGATGTTAATCAAGTAGGCGTTGATTTCTACAATTGTCTTATCGATGGTCTACTGCAAAAAGGTGAGACCTTGTTTATTGCACAAACGGTGCTATGTGATTGACATAAATACCCTGAGAAACAAGTGAACTTTACAAACTCATCCATGTAAGCCATGAGTTTGATACATTCCTTGCAGGAATACAGCCATTCGTGACACTCAACCATTTTGACATACCAAAAGAACTCGAGGACAGATATGGCTCTTGATTGAGCCCAGAAATGCCCGGAAATGCAGTATGCATATATAGCTCCATCTTTTTCACTGGCCGTCACAACTATCACAAGAATTTCTAAGATTATGTGAGCTGGTTCTTTTGTTCTGCGTTTCTCTCCACGAAAGACTACACATAATTTGCTGACCTTTGTTTCAAGATCTTTGGTGACTGAGTGAAGATCTGGGCTACGTTCAATTAGCCAAACCTGATGGTGAAGCTTGGGTACTTGAACGGCAAAGACACCTCCTGATCGATGTTCCATGCCGTTTGGGAAATGCAGTTCTAGGAATTCATCAATTGAACCCTAGATTGCAGCACATAACATCATTTTAGCACATGCAAAGACGGTAGATATTTACACATGGAATTACAAACAAAAAAGATAGTGAGGGAAGAAATTAGAGCTATATTGTCTTTAAATCTTTATGTACATTCTTTAAATTGATTTAGCCATTTTTTTACTCTTGCTCAGGCCAAGGAAGGTGGCTCTGTTGGAATGCCAATATATGTGAGATGGATAAATCACTGAGGAATATTACAGCAGACCGCTTAGCAGTACAACAAGCTCGGTCTTTTGAAGCCCCATGGTATGAGTTGCAATCTTCCGGTGTATATATAATAACTAATGGGATTAAATCTTGTGCTCCTTCATGATCAAATGCTTCCTTGATGTCATATGCTAAATAGGTTCCTAGACCCCTTATTTTTTGGTGATTATCCTCGCCAAATGCGGAAGATCTTAGGTCCAAACTTGCCAAGATTCACAGAAAGGGAGAAGCAACTTTTGCAAAAATGAATTGACTTTATTGGAGCCAACCACTATAAAACACTGTACGTCAAGGATTGCATGCTTTCTCCATGTGATTTGGACACCTACAATGGTGATGCATTAGTTTTTGAAGTCGTGGAAAGTAACGGGATACAATTGGGAGACTGGTAAAATGAGACATTGCCTGTTGCATTCATCTAAAAACTTCGGTTCCAAATTCTTGCTAAACTTAATACTGCTAAATCAATCTTGCAGACACCAATCCCAAATAACTATGTGGTTCCAAGTTAAATGGAGGAGGTGGTCATGTACTTACAGCAGAGATAAAACAACACGCCTTTGTACATCATAGAGAATGGTGGGTTTGGTAAAATCTACA
This sequence comes from Stipa capillata, assembly GCA_019208055.1. Taxonomy (NCBI): domain Eukaryota; kingdom Viridiplantae; phylum Streptophyta; class Magnoliopsida; order Poales; family Poaceae; genus Stipa; species Stipa capillata. Next base: position 50,502 of record JAGXJF010004051.1, on the reverse strand, counting down.
TATCAACTTTAAAAGCTATGACTATCTATGCAAGCGTTTTTCAGTTCTATGTATCTATGTAGATATCCTATTAGTAGTACCATAATGATAATATCTGAATGGACCTCCTATCCTGATCTCTCTTTGGTCTTTCAGGATACACTCAAAGGGGCAATAACGACACCAGAACAGAGGAATTAGTTAAAGCTACTGAAAGAATAAGTTATATTCATATTACCTCACTTAGTTGGGCTACGCAATAAGGTTTCTACAATTTTCTTGTGATCTTGCCATGCGAACGACTGTAGACAAATAAAATTAATAGTTTGTTACTTCTCTGCAGGCAAGGAACAGACCCACACAGAGAAGGGTTCTGTGTGGCTCACCATGAAGCGATGTGAGTGCCCTTTTCCGCTGGTACAATTGTGGTTATTGAATTTAATCACTTTCCTTATATGCCCTTTTAGTAGGTCATAGCATATGTCAGACTATGGCTCTGGTGTTAGAACTGTATTGTTAACAAAATAGTTTAGAACTAATAAAATTACAAATACATGACCTGACACATTTTGAAAACCTTTTGTTTTAGTTTTTTTTTAGATAGCATGTCTCTTTTGCTACAGCTACAACATTGCTTAAAGTATGGTACCAAAATTATTCCAATTCTTTATTTTACTGTGTTTGATGGCTGCTGACAAATTGTATCCTAAAATGCAGGAGGCTAAATTACAGAGATGCTTGGTGCATATGTGATTTTAGGCATGATTTTGTATGTTTTCTAGAAGTGCTAATTTTGAAGTCTATTACGAGGAACTCATAGTATGTATTTATTGTTCTTCTAGCTATTGCGGAGCCAAATGCAAATTTCTGTAAAAAATTACTCGTGTAATAGCAAGTCAAATGCATACAAACTGCAGCATCAAATTGAACCTGAACTGCCCTCAACTTTTTGGTGAGTCCTTCCGTCTTCCTCCCCGCCCTCAACTTTTTGGTGAGTCCTTCCATCTTTCTCCCTATCCTCTCTATGGTGCAGAGAATGGTACTTTGTATATTCCTGTTCTGATTAGCACTGCAAGTTTAAATTCTAGAATGCAAGCTAATTTATCAACAATCTTTATCACCTGCAGAATCGTGTGTTCTATATTGACATGTAATGTTGCATTTCCATTTTAAGGCAACAACAAACTGAGAAGCACCATAGAGTTTTGATGCCAATTTCTATCGATTAGCGCAGCATGGAGTATTTTGTTAGCAACTCAGCTTGCTAATTCAGAGTGAAGTTTACAACAACTACATATTCTATTTTGTTTTGCAGCTGGCCAATTGCTAGCTAATGCTTAGGTCCGAAAATGGGAGCTCATCCCCAGAGTTGCATGGAGAAGCTTTGAGACATAAAGGATGAGAATGTAGTCAACAGTAAGGTAGACGAGTGCAAATTAACAACTAATTTATTCATGATTTTTGCTTATTTGTTTTGTGGTCGAATTTTTTCTTTTAGTTCCTTGTATCATGAAAATTTTCTTTTAGTTCCTCGTATCATGGATTTTTTTCTTTTAGTTCCTTGTATTGTATGAAGATTCTTTCCATATAGATCGACGAACTCATCTCAAATCTATATTTGTGAAATTTTTTCTTGATGTTCATATCAGATTATAGATGCAGATCTCTTTAGGGATTATAACTGAGGAGAAGCTAAAGATGGCCATCTTATTTTTCCAACTACCATATAATTTTTATCTAATTGTCAACTACATCATATTTCATGTTCCCATCCTCAGCTATGCCTTATTCTTTGTTCAATTTATTTTGCTTTTGACAATGTCCGTTGCTTTTTAATCTCTCATATCAACTAAAGATCGTGAGCTGCTGCCAACTTCTCATTTCAAATATTAATTTCAGAGTTAGTTTTGTTATTGCAGGTGGAATTTCTATTATTGTTTCTAGAGCATGATATTCTCTTTATATGGAGCCTATGGCATTAAATATCTATGTGTCGGAGTATTATTCCGGCAATACTAATTATGGGGAGGCGTGAGCACAGCAAATCAGGATGGCTGCACACGGGAGACAAGATTTAGACAGGTTCAGACCCTCTCGGAGAGGTAATACCCTACGTCCTGTGTTTGGTGGCTGGTATTGCGTGTATCCCGAGTGCCGCAAGCCCTAGAGAATCGATCTCGAGGGGGCTTGAGCTACAAAGGTTTAGTCGGATGGACTAGATGATGCGAGATCAGGTGAGATTGGATTGGATGCCGATCGGAGGTCCCCTACCGAGCCTTATATAGCCGGCCGGGTTAGGGTTACAAGAGTCCGGATCGGTTAATAGATATGTTTCCTATTCGGTTACAACTGATTCCAGGTAAGCCGGACAGGTATTAGTCCTTGTCTTGTACTCCACGTTGGTGAGACGCCCCCGTGTTGTAGTCGGACTCCGAGTAGTCGGCCCGGCCCATCCCATGGCTGGAAGGCCGGATTCGTCCTCCTTGATGATACCCGGGTGCCATGTCACCATCAGTAGCCCCCGAGTCCTTCGCGATCTCACTGCTGCCGATCTTCACCTCCGGATGAGCTTTCCGACTGGCTTCAGCTTGCTGGGAGATTGCGAAGGGCTAATGGAACTCCTGCAAATAAGACAATTAGTGCCAAGTAACACTCACCCGTAGGGCAGGAATGTTAAGGCTGGTGAGCTATTAACGGGTAATCTCTGGTGGCACCCGGTCCATCCTTAAGGACAGGGACCGGCTGATAACCCAGCGTGGGGCATGCCAAGAATCCTGACTGAATTCCCGAGTAGCACCCAGCCTTCCTGAGTGGGTTAAGGCCAGCTGGTGTCCCCTGAAGGAATGCCTCTAAAACTCTTGTCCGAACCAGAGAACACAGACATGGCGCATAGGTTCCCGAGTTTCGAAGCCTTACACCGGGTCATTCCACTGAATCTGGGGATCCCAGATACTAGGGCCTCCGAGACTTAAGTACTCGACAGGTCTAGGCGGAGAATCCGGCAGCTCCGAGTTGCTCAGCATCCGACTTGTGGCCTTCGGAAGGCACGCCTTCACTGTCCCTCACTCGGGTGTACTCGAGCGACTGCGTCCCTGCTTGAGGCCAGCCACTGAGACCCTTTGTAGCCAAAGCGCCCGGCGCCGACTCTCTCTCGGCAGCCAGCTAGTGATTCACGGAAAATACGCTTTGGCCACCATATAGCGGAGACGTATTTCATCGGGTTGTAGAGCCCGAAGGGCCTAACCGTCAGATCTCCCTTCATTAAACCGCACGAATCGCGGCGCCATCAAGTCGTGGGCGCGGAAAGAGCGCGACGTGGCCCGCGAAACGCACGCGCGGGTGAAACTGAACAAGCGCGTCGTGGGGGGCGGCAGATCCGGACACGTGCAAACGTGGGGAAGCCGAACCGCCGGCCCGCCCCTTTATATTCCACGGGATCCGCGAGTCTGGCCCACGCTTCATTCGCTTTCTTCAATCTCTAGCGCTCGAAACCCTTCGTCTTTCCAAATCCGTCCGCGCGCACCGCTCCTCCCCAAAACCCTAACTCCCTCCCCAGCCACCTCGGATGCAATCTCCGCCTTGGGAAGCCGATCCGACGGAAGCCGAAGAGGACGCCTTGGTCTGGAAGTTGCTAAACGAAGAGGAGTCGCCCGCCAGCTCAATGGCCCCGTGGGTGAAGTCGTCGGCGACGGACATGCGGCGGTCGATCTTCGTGCGACTCGGGCTGCTGCCGCCAAAGGAGTTGGTCGAGTGGCGATCCGCCGAAGGGGAAACCATTCCTACCCCGAACACCGGCGAGTTGGTCGTCCACGGCCCCTTCTTCGAGCGGGGGTTTTCAGTGCTGGCGCACCCATTCCTGCGGGGGCTTCTCTACTACTACGGGTTGGAGCTCCACAATCTTAACCCCAACAGCATCCTCCACGTCTCCTGCTTCATCACTCTCTACGAGTGCTTTCTCGGCATCCAGCCGCATTTCGCCCTGTGGAAGCACCTCTTCATGGTGAAGCCGCAGCCAAGCAGAGACAACCCGGCCGTAGTGGACGGCGCCGGGTTCCAGCTGAGGTCAGGAACAGCGAAGAGCTACCCGGCCCCGCCGATGCAGTCATCGAACAAAGGCTGGCACGCCTTCTGGTTCTACTGCGCCAACCCGGAGCCATCGCTGCCAGCCTTCTCGGGGCAGCCGCCGGTGATCAGGCCGAGCTGGACGGACCTGCCACTCGAGAGGGAGCAGGACAGCATCGCCGTCGTGATGGCGCACCTCGAGGAGGCGATGAAATCCGGGGTCACCGGGGCGGTTGTCGCCGCAACCTTCGTTCGGTGGCGCGTGCAGCCGGCCAAGCTGCAGGCGCACCCGATGACCGATTATACCGGGTCGAGTGACTCGACCCGGAAGTCTGCGGAGGAGCTCTCGGAAGGCGAGGTCCAGAGCCGGCCAGAGAAAATCTTGGCTCAAGGGACGAGCCTGGATTTCTCCGGGCGGCCGGCCCCTTTCTGCCGGGCAAACCCCCCGAGTGATGTAAGTACCCGAGCCACATCCTTTTGATTCTTTCCTTATTTTCCCACCGAATTTCATTCGGGTTCTGCTTCTGTGCAGTTGCTGTTCGGCTTCAACTCCAAAGCTCCCCTCCCGGAGGACGAGATTTGGAATCAGCCGCAGTACGCCGACGTCCCGAGTGGCGGGGCGCCGCCGCAGGGAGCGGTCGGGGCTCCTTCTTCCGGCGCCGGCCACTCGGGGGGCGCCGGGCCTACTTCTTCCGACGCCGGCCGATCGAAAGGCGCCGGGTCTTCTTCCTCCGGCGCCCGCCAATCGAAGGGCGCCGGGTCTTCTTCTTCTGGCGCCGGCCGCCCGAAGGCCGCCGGGTCCACTTCTTCTGGCGCCGGCCGCTCAAAGGGCGCCGGGCCTTCGAAGGGTGCCGGGCCCTCTAAGGCCCCGCCGGTTGCTCCACCTCGCCCTCCCCCGCCGAGCACGCCCGCCGAGGAGGAAGACGAGGACTCGAACGACATCAGCGCCTACCTGGTGAGGAGACGGCGGCGGCCGGCGGGCACCACCCAGGGAGCCGCCACCGGTCCGACCGTCGTAGCGAGGGGCACCGCCTCGCCGGAACAAGGTGGCTCTGCCGACCATTCTAGTCCGGTGGCTCCGTCCGCCGCCGGGACCACGCCGACAGAGCCGGAGGACGCCGCCGCTGGTGCCGACCCGGAGGCGCCGTCTGCCACCGAGTCCGCCGCGGCGGAGCAGGAGGGCTCCGCCGCGGGCATTAGTCCGGTGGCGCCAGCCGCCGCGGGGGCCACAGATGCTGATCCCGCAGCGCCGGCCGCTACGGGGGCTATGCCAGCGGAGCAGGGAAGCTCCGCCCCGGGCACTGTTCCGGCGGCGCCGGCCACCGCCCCGAGTGACGCCTCTGGGGTGGCCGAAGACGACGCTCCCCCTAGCCCGGGGGAGAAGAGAGATGCCAGCACCGCCTTCGGGGCGCCCGGCGAGTCGGGGACTTCACCAGCTCCAGCTGTCGCCGCGCCTGGGCAGCGAGCCGCGGGGGTCCGAAAGCGCATTGCCGTCGCCCGGTCCTCGAAGTAAGTGCCGGGCCGACTGCCTTCCTTACTTTTATTTCTTTACATTCTGACCTGGTTGATCTTGTATCTGCAGGACTCGGAGGGTGGGAGATATCCCCAAGGCGGTCCCGAGTGCCCCGGGGTCAAGCCAAAGCGAAGATCCCCCAGCGTCGGATGCCCGGGCCTCGTCACCGCCGCCTGCGGCGACTTCCTCGCCTCTCCAGCCACCGCCGCCTCAACCCGCGAGCACGCCCCAGCCGCCCTCCAAGCAGCCCGGCGAGGGACCCTCTGCGCCGGTCGCTCCTTAGGAGGAGACCTCCCCTGGAGCTTTGGTGTCGGTGGCGTCCGAGGGGGCCAGCCGGGACGCGGAGATGGCGGAGGGCGCAGGTCCCGTCGTGCCCCTGCCCATGCAGGAGTTCAGCGTGGCTCCTCCTCCAAAGCCGTGTTCCGAGCTGGTGCGCCGACCTCTCCGAGTCCGGGGAGCGGGTCCGGGGGATCCGACTTCGACGATCGACGACGTCGAGGAGGAGAAGGAGTGGCAGTCGGCCGCCGACGTCGCTGCCCAGCTCGGAGAGATTCTTCCTGCCCTGATGAAGGTGGCAAAGGAGGGAGCCAACCTGCTGAACGGCAGGCTGCGTCCTTTGATGGAGGTAAGCCGCTTTTGCCTTCGTAGGAGTATGTCCCGTAGGGAGTAGCCCCCGGGCCTCTGTCTGACTAAGTTAGTCGGGCGGAGGGCCCTTCGCTTTGTCTTTGTAGTCTTTACTCTGGGTGCACGAACAGTGCACCCAGAGGGTGCAGCCCCCGAGCCTGCGGTCGACTAGGATAGTCGGGCGGAGGGTGTAGTTGTGTCTTTTCCAGTCTGACTCGGGGTGCACGAACAGTGCACCCAGAGGGTGTAGCCCCCGAGCCTCCGCTGGGTCCGTGGGACCGAGTGGAGGGTTTCGACGATCTTCCCGGGTAACTTACTGTGTTATCCTTTCTTTTGTGCAGAATCTGAACCGGCGGTCGCAGGACAAGACCGCCTTCCTCCAAGACCGACTGCCGGTCGTCGAGCGCATGGAGCTGCGGAAGTCCGAGTGGGACAAAATAACCGCGGAGCGGCAGTCGGCGGAGGACATGGCCCGCAAGCGCGGGGTAGAAATCACCGGCCCTGCAGGCGGGCCTTTCACAGGAGATGGCCAGGTCCCGAGGTAAGCGAGCCGAGTGACTTTTCCCTTCCCGCGTGGTCTTTTCGTCTGGCTGACAGGTTGTCTCTTGCAGCCGCCGAAGAGGAAATCGCAAGGCTGAGGACGGAGCTCGAAGCGATGACGACCCAGGCCCGGGACCTGGACGCCGCCAAGGAGCGGGCGGCGAAGCTTGAGGAGGCGCTGTCCGCGGAGAAGGCTCGTGCGGAGCAGCTCGGGCGCGAGGCCAAGTCTGCGGCCAAGAAGGCTGCCGACTCAGAGGCGGCGCTTGTGACAGAGAAGGCCCGCGCGGACTTGGCGGAGAAGATGGAGGAGAAGCTCGGGCGCGATGCCGAGGCGGCGGCCAAAAGGGCCACTGACGCAGAGGCGACTGCCGAGGCCGCGAAGAAAGCTGCCGCAGCGGCAGAGTCCGGTATGTGCCCTTCTTGACTTGGGTCTAGTCCCGCTCTGCCTGTCGTGTTGCTCATGCTCTTCTTGCTGCAGAGTCGAAGGCAAGCCTCGAGAAATCCCGTGGGATGATCGAGTCGCTGCTGAAGGCGGGGCAGGCGGCGTGCGGCGTCGTCTGGCCGGACGAGACGGCCCCGGACTCCGTCGCAGCAGTCGCCGAGCGTCTGGGCCAAGTACCCGACCAAGTGGCTTCCATGGAGGGGTCTCTGCACGACCAGTCCTTCATGACCTGCCGGACCACCAGTTCGGAGTCTCCGCGTGCGAGGAGCTGGCGGATCCCGAGTGAGGCAGCAAGTTGAAGACCATGAAGCAAAGCTTCGTACTCGGCAACATTGTTGGATGCCGGGAAGTCGATCTGTAGTACGTACTTGAAGCGCTCGGCCTTGGGAGAGATGAGCACGACGCCAGCCCCCGCGCCCTGGAGCATCAGAGAGCCATCGAAATAAAGTATCCAGTGCTCGAGGTCGACGATGGAGGGCGGGGACTGGACTTCTGTCCACTCGGCCATGAAGTCGGCGAGAGCCTGGGACTTGATAGCCGTGCGGGGAGCATAGACTATGCTGAAGGCCATGAGCTCCATGGCCCACTTGGCGATCCTGCCCGTGGTATCACGATTGTTGATGACGTCGGAAATCGGGAAGGAGCTGACCACCGTAATGGGGTGTCCCTGGAAGTAGTGGACCAACTTCCGTGACGTTATGAACACCGCTTAAATGATCTTTTGTATCTGAGGGTACCGCGCCTTGGACTCAGAGAGGACTTCACTGATGAAGTAGACCGGGCGTTGGACCTTCTGAATATGGCCGGGCTCGGAGCGTTCCACGACCAAGACCGTACTGACTACCTGAGTAGTCGCTGCGACGTAGAGAAGCAGTGGCTCATTGGGCATGGGAGACGCCAGCACCGGGGGGGTAGCTAAGAATTTCTTCAAGCCGTCAAGGGCGTCCTGGGCCTCGGATGTCCAGGTGAAAGTCTCCGACTTCTTCATGAGCTTGTAAAGGGGCATGGCCTTCTCGCCGAGTCGGGAGATGAATCGGCTGAGAGCTGCCATGCACCCGGTCAGCCTTTGGACGTCTTTGAGGTTCCTTGGTGGGCCCATCTTGACGATGGCATCGATCTTCTCCGGGTTGACTTCGATCCCTCGTTCGGAAACGATGAAACCGAGTAACTTGCCCGAAGGGACCCCGAAAACACACTTTTTGGGGTTGAGCTTCATGCTGAATCTCCGAAGGTTGGAGAAGGTCTCTCCCAAGTCACTCAGGAGGTCTTCTTTCTTCTGGGACTTGATCACCACATCGTCGACGTAGGCTTGGACGTTCCGGCCGATCTGCGACTGAAGGCAGCGCTGTATGCACCGTTGGTACGTAGCGCCGGCATTCTTGAGTCCGAAGGGCATGGAGACGTAGCAGAAAGCGCCGAATGGAGTGATGAAAGATGTCTTGATCTCGTCATCCTCCTTCATCTTGATCTGGTGATAGCCCGAGTAGGCGTCGAGGAAGCACAGAATCTCGCACCCGGCCGTGGAATCAACCACTTGGTCGATGCGAGGAAGAGTAAAAGGATCTTTGGGACATGCCTTGTTAAGGCTAGTATAATCAACACACATCCTCCACTTTTTATTCTTTTTACGAACAAGAACTGGGTTCGCTAACCAGTCGGGATGATACACTTCTTTAACAAAGCCGGCCGCTTGAAGCTTGGCTATCTCTTCTCCTATGGCCTGACGTCTATCCTCAGGGAATCGGTGTAAGCGCTGTTTGACCGGCTTGGCATCCGGCCGAACGCTGAGGGAGTGCTCGGCAGCCTCCCTTGGGACTCCGGGCATGTCGGAGGATGTCCAAGCAAAGATGTCCCGGTTGTCCTGGAGGAAGCTGACGAGCGCGCTTTCCTATTTGTCGCTGAGCGCAGTCCCGATCTGCGTCGTCTTGGAGGAGTCTTCAGGGTCGAGTTGGATCGACTTGGTGTCCCGTGCCGACTGGAAAGATGTCGATGTTGAAGCCTTCTTTGATGGCGGTGCTTCCTCAACCACGGCCGACTTGAGATCGGAAAGAGTGGCTTCGGCGATCTGGGCCGCGGCGAGGTTGCAGTTCTCCAGATCACATGTGTAAGCATGCTGGAAGCTGCTTTGCACTGTGATTACCCCGTGGGGGCCCGGCATCTTGAGCTTCAAATAGACGTAGCTAGGGACAGCCATGAACTTGGCGTAGCAGGGACGTCCCAGGATGGCATGATATGATCCCGGGAAGTCGACGACCTCGAAGGTGAGAGTCTCGGTCCGAAAGTTGTCGGGAGTGCCAAAGGTGACGGGCAGGCTGACCTACCTGAGTGGACTCGCCATCTTACCGGGTACCACCCCGTGGAAGGGGGCACCAGTCGGCTTGATCTCGGATCGAGAAATCTTCATATCGTCGAGGGTCTTGACGTAGAGGATGTTAAGACCACTCCCGCCATCCATGAGGACCTTGGTGAGGCGGACGCCGCAAACGATCGGGTCCACCACCAAGGGGAATCGTCCCGGCTGGGGTATGTAGTCGGGGTGATCCGCGCATCCGAATGAGATGACGGACTCGGACCATCGCAGGTACTTGGGCACGGCCGGTTCCACTGCATTGACCTCTCGGTCGATGATCTTCTGGCGACGTTTGGACTTGTAGCCGTTTGGCCCGCCGAAGATCATCAAGCAAGCGGTCTCTTCCAGGAACTCGTCACCCTCGTCCTGAGGGGGTTCCTTTTTGCCCTTATTAGGGGCGTAGGGCTTGTTCAGATTCTTCAAGAGGTTGCAGTCGCGCGTCAGATGATTGGACTTGGGTCCATGGAAGTGACACGGCTGACTCATCATCTCTTCGAAGGTCGCGTTGGTGCGCGGAGGGCAACGCGGCGGGGCGCGCTCAGTGGCAGCAACGAGATCTCCGCCTTTGCGCTTGCGGTGTTTCTTTCTGGATGACTCGGGGTGAGCATCCCGACTGGGGGACTCGGACGCCTTGCCCTTGCCTCTTCCCTTGTCGTCCCGAGTAGCACTGCGGACAGTTTCTTCGCCAGTGGCGAAGTTATTGGCTATGTCGAAGAGCTCGCGCGTAGTCTGGGGGTTTTTGCGCGCTATCTTGTGGATGAGCTCCTTGCTCCGAACTCCCTTGGAGAAAGCGGTGATGACGTCGCCCTCTCGGATCTCGGGCAAGGAGTTCTTCTTCTTCGAGAAGCGCTGGATGTACTCACGGAGAGTCTCGTCAGCCTCTTGTGTACAACTGTGAAGATCCCACGCATTCCCGGGCCGATTGTAAGTGCCCTGGAAGTTGTTCACAAGGAGGGTCTCGAGGTCCTTCCACGTATGGATGCACCCCGGAGGTAAGCTAGTGAGCCAGGCTCGCGCTGAGTCGGCTAGGAAGAGCGGCAGATAGTGGATCGCGACGTAGTCGTTCCCCCCATTGGTTCTGCACGCCGTGTGGTAGTCCGCCAGCCAGATATCCGGCCGAGTCTCACCCGTGTACTTGTCGATGCCGGTGACTCGGAATCGTGACGGGAAGATAACACTGCGGATACAGGGACTGAATGCTTTCGGACCCGAATATCCCATGCCGGAGGAGGTCGGAGGAGAATGCTCCCTGCTGGTGGCGCCGCTGTCGTTGCGGTGGTTGCCACGATCTTCTCTCCTGGAACTGTGATGAGCGCTTCTTTCAGCGTTTGCGTGGCTCCTTGGTCCGAGTCGATCGCGGGCCGGTGTAGCTTGACGAGCGTTTTTGTCTGCGTCTCGGCGGGCGCGGGTTCTGGCGTCTATGGTGCCACGGGCATCTTAGTTAGGGCTGAGTCGCCCATGAACTGCGCCGGCCGGCTGATGCCGGTCGGGGCTTACTCGTCGCCCACCCATGTTTGATGGGCTTTTCGGGGGCGTAGAGCGCCGACTCCTTGCACCTGCGGAGGAGCCGGGGTGTCCTTCTGAAGCCTCGGCATGCTGGAGGGCAGTTTCCTCCAGCAGAACGCGGAGTCGCCGAAGTTCGTCATGTCCCGGGTTGCCCTCGGGAATGTCAATGGCTTGTGCCGCCATTGTGGCCGCGACGATGTTGTGACTCGGGAGAGAAAATATCGTGACCCCATCCCTTTCACGTATGCGTAGCTCATTGTGGACTTGGCGTCCTCGAGCCCTCATGTCTTCATTGCGCCGTTGATCGTCGCGTTGGCGAGCAAGCCGAGTCTGTTGCTCGATCAACTCTTCCTCCTTGGCAAAAAGTCGGAGTCGGGTGGCCTCGAGCTCGGCCGGCGTTTGTTCCACAATGGGGACCTCTTGGCCATCAACGCCATCTGCTGAGTTGGCGTTGGCCATGAAGACTTCCCGGGACGGATGGTGGCTGCCAGAGCTCTCATAATCGTCCGAGTAATACTCGAGGACGGGGAGGAGAGAGTCGATAGCACCCACCAGCCGGGATCCGAATGCGAAGTCGTGCGCAGCAAACGGATCTGGTTTTGGCGAAACCTCTTCTCTGGGAAGAGGGGCCGAGAGCACGGGCTCAAGGAGAGGCCCGTGCCGAAGAGCTGGTGAAGCCTCTGCCGATCGGGAAGTCGCCGAGTAGCAGAGGTGAAGCTGGCCGATCTTGTCGGCGATGAAGTCCAACTTTCCAAATTGGAAAAGCTAGCCAGGATCCGGGACGGCGCTTACGGAAGCGAATCTCATGATGCATCCCGGGACGAAGACGTTGTTGCTGTTGACGAAAGCCATCCCGACTCGTGTAGATGGATCTATGCGCACGGGCCCCCTACCTGGCGCGCCAACTGTCGGAGTATTATTCCGACAATACTAATTATGGGGAGGCGTGAGCACAGCAAATCAGGATGGCTGCACATGGGAGACAAGATTTAGATAGGTTCAGGCCCTCTCGGAGAGGTAATACCCTACGTCCTGTGTTTAGTGGCTGGTATTGCGTGTATCCCGAGTGCCGCAAGCCCTAGAGAATCGATCTCGAGGGGGCTTGAGCTACAAAGGTTTAGTCGGATGGACTAGATGATGCGAGATCAGGTGAGATTGGATTGGATGCCGATCGGAGGTCCCCTACCGAGCCTTATATAGCCGGCCGGGTTAGGGTTACAAGAGTCCGGATCGGTTAATAGATATGTTTCCTATTCGGTTACAACTGATTCCGGGTAAGCCGGACAGGTATTAGTCCTTGTCTTGTACTCCACATTGGTGAGACGCCCCTGTGTTGTAGTCAGACTCCGAGTAGTCGGCCCGGCCCATCCCATGGCTGAAAGGCCGGATTCGTCCTCCTTGATGATACCCGGGTGCCATGTCACCATCACTATGTTTCACATAAACACTTTCCATCTTCCTATTGTTAGCCCAATTCTTTGCTCAGTGTTATAGCTAATTCATGATGAGGATCTTCCAGTTGATTGTAGAAAGCTACACATTTATGAGTCTGCAAAAGGTGAACACTAATGCTTATGTGCATTCTGATTTTGACTTCTGCATTTTTCTCATTAACTGAGATTTACTTAGATATACATAGCTAGATATTTGCCTTTAGTTCATGGTGCATGCTGTTACTTGATTGGGTTGATCCTAAGTGCAGGGAACCTAAATGCATTTACATCCTGTGAGTGGTATGACCACATATCTAAGTTTTTTCTGGTTTGTATATAGAACTATAATATCTACTCTGCAATTCTCTTTACCAATGCCTCATCTCTTTTTCTGTAATGAATCATCAATTGCCACACCTTTGCTACATCCTGTGAGTGTATGACCACATATCTGAGTTTTTTCTGGTTTGTATATAGAACTATAATATCTACTCTGTAATTCTCTTTACCAATGTGTCGGAGTATTATTCCGGCAATACTAATTATGGGGCGGTGTGAGCACAGCAAATCAGGATGGCTGCACACGGGAGACAAGACTTAGACAGGTTCGGGCCCTCTCGGAGAGGTAATACCCTACGTCCTGTGTTTGGTGGCTGGTATTGCTGTATCCCGAGTGCCGCAGGCCCTAGAGAATCGATCTCGAAGGGGGCCTGAGCTATGAAACAATGGAGATGATGCTGGATGTAAAGGCGATGCCGATCGGAGGTCCCCTACCGAGCCTTATATAACCGGCCGGAGTAGGGTTACAGAGTCCGGATCGGGTTAACAGATATGTTTCCTATTCGGTTACAACCAATTCCGGGTAGCCGGACTAGTACTAGTCCTTGTCTTGTACTCCACGTCGGTGAGTCGCCCCCGTGTTGTAGTCGGACTCCGAGTAGTCGGCCCGGCCCATCCCGTGGCCGGGAGGCCGGATTCGTCCTCCTTGGTGATACCCGGGTGGCATATCACCATCAGTAGCCCCCGAGTCCTTCGCGGTCTTGCCGCTGCCTGCCTCTTCCCCCGATTAGGTCTTCCGACTGGCCTTGGCTTGCTGGGAGATCGCGAAGGGCTGACTGGACTCCTGTGGAAAAAGACAATTAAAGCCAAGTAACATTCACCCGTAAGGCAGGAACGTTAAAGGCAGGTGAGCTATTAACGGGTAATCTCTGGTGGCATCCGGTCCATCCCTGGGGACAGGGACCGGCTGATAACCCAGCGTGGGGCTTGCCATCAATCCCGACTGAGTTCCCGAGTAGCACCCGGCCTTCCCGAGTGGGTCAAAGCCGGCTTGTGTCCCCTGAAGGAATGCCTCTGAAACTCCAAGTCCGAACCAGAGAAAACAGTCACGGCGCATAGGTTTCTGAGTTTCGAAGTCTTATGCCAGGTCATTCCACTGAATCTGGGGATCCCAGATACCAAGGCTTCGAGGCCGGAGCGCCCGATGAGCCTGGGTGAAGAATCCGGCAGCTCCGAGCTGCTCAGCATCCGACTTGAGGCCCTCGGAAGGCACGCCATTTCTGTCCCTCACTCGGGTGTAATCAGCCGACTGCGTTCCTCGCTGGAGGCCAGCCTCTGATACCCTCTGTAGCCAAAGCGCCCGGCGCCGAGTCTTACCCGGCAGCCAGCTAGTGATTCTCGGAGAAATACGCTTTCGCCACCTGTAGCGGAGACGCATTCCGACGGGTTGAATAGCCTGGAGGGCTAACCGTCGGATCTCCTTTATTAAGCCGCACGAATCATGGCGCCATCAAGTCGTGGGTGCGGGATACCCGCAACGTGGCCTGCCCGAAACGCGCGGCGGAATCCGGAACGGCGCGGACGTGGCCGCGGTGAATCCGGAACGTGCGACCGTGGGGAATCCAAACCGCCCGGTCGCTCCCCTTTATATTCGGCAGCGGCTGCGGGAGGGTCCCACGCTCTCAAACACTTCCGCATTCACCCTGCACTTGCCGCTTCGTCTTTCCCTCGCCCCCAATCGCTCCGCGCGCTCCAAAACCCTAATCCCCGTCCCGGCTCCGTCGGATGCAAGCCCCGGACTGGGAAGCCGATCCTAACGAAGCCGAGGAGGACGCCTTGGTCTGGAAGCTGCTGTCCAGAGAAGAAGGAGAAGGAGCATCCGCCGAACCGATGGCCTCTTGGCAGAAATCGACGACGACGGAGGCGAGACTGGAGACCCTCGTCCGGATGGGGGTCCTGCCGCCCAAAGAACTAGTCGAGTGGCGCGCCGCCTTGGGAGAGGACATTCCCACCCCAAACACCGGCAAGCTGGTGGTCCACAGCCTGTTCTTCGAGCGGGGGCTCTCGGTGCCAGTCCACCCATTCCTGCGCGGGCTCCTCTACTACTACGGGCTGGAGCTGCACAACCTCAACCCCAACAGCATTCTGCACGTCTCCAGCTTCATCACGCTCTGCGAATGCTTCCTCGGCATTCGTCCACACTTCGCGTTGTGGAAGCACCTTTTCATGGTGAAGCCGCAGCCGAGCAGGTATCACCCGGCCGTAGTCGGGGGCGCCGGGTTCCAGCTGAGATCCGGTACGGCGAAGGGTTACCCGGCTCCGCCGATGCCGACGTCCCTCAAGGGGTGGCACGCCCAATGGTTCTACTGCGCCAACCCCGACCCGGCGCTGCCGGCCTTCTCAGGCCAAGCACCAGTAGTCAAGCCAAGCTGGTCGGACCTGCCTCCGGAGCGAGAGGAAGGCAGCGCCGCCGTGCTGATGGGGAAGCTCAGCCAGGCGATGAACGCAGGGCTCACCGGGACGGTCGTCGTCGCGACCTTCGTCCGGTGGCGGGTGCAGCCGGCCAAGCTCCGGGCGCACCCCATGTATGAGTACGCCGGCCCGGAGGACTCGACTCGGGAGGCCGCCGACGAGCTGTCGGAGGGCGAAGTGCAGAGCCGGCTGGAGAAGCTTCTGGCCCAGGGAGCGAGCCTGGACTTCTCCGACTGACCGGCCCCTTTCTGCCGGGCGAACGCGCCGAACGACGTAAGTATCCGAAGTCGTGCCTTTTTGGTTAAACCGCTGGCCGAGCCCGACTCGGGCACTGTCTTCATTTCTTCGTAGGATCTGTTCGGCTTCTGTTCCAGCGCTCCCCTCCCGGAGGACGAGATCTGGAACCAGCCACGGTACGCAGACGTCCCGGCGGGCGGAGCCCCGCCGGCGGGGACGCCCCCTTCTGGTACCGGCCCCTCGACGGGGGCCGGGTCTTCTAAGAGCACCGGGCCCTCCAAAGGGAAGGGCCCGGCGATTGTAAAGCCCCCTCCGCCGAGCACGGCCGCCCAGGACGAGGAGGAGGAGTCGTCGGATGATGGCAGCGCCTACCGGGTGAAGGCGAGGAGGAAGCCAGCGGGCACCGGTCCGAAGACACGAGGCGGCTCTGACGCCGCGCGGGGCGCCGCTCCGGCTAGACGGGGCGCCCCGGCCTCCCGCGCCCGCTCGGTGGCTCCGCCCGCCGCGGGGGTCGCGCCGACAAGGTCGGGCGATCGCTTTACTGGGGGCGCGAGCCCGGCGGCGCCGGCTGGCGCTGATGCCGCGCCACCGGGACCAGAGGTCTCTGCCGCCGGCGGGGTCCGGCGGCGGCCGGTGATGACGCTCCCCCCAGTCGGGGGGAGAAGAGAGACGCCGATGCTGCCTTCGGGGCCGCCGGCGGGTCGGGAACCGCGCCGACCCCGACTGCCGCTACAGCCGGGCCGCGGGTCACGGGGTCCAAGAAGCGCCTCATCGCCCCTCGGTCTTCAAAGTAAGTCCCTTTGCCGAGCACTTCTGCAGTTTCTTGCCTTTCTTCATGCGCTGACGTGGTCGGTGTGGCCTCCGCAGGACGCGAAGGGTGGGGGATATCTCGAAGGTGGTCCCGGACGCCACAGGGTCCAGCCAGGGTGACGGCCCTGCCACCTCGGATGCCCGGGCGTCCTCTCCTCCGGCTGCGGCGGATTCCTCATTGCCCCGGCCGCAGTCGCCTCCGCCCGCGGGTGCTCCCCAGCCTTCCGCCGAGCGGCCCGGCGCGCAGCCAGCCGCGCCGGTTGCTCCTCAAGGGAGGGCCTCGCCCGGAGCTTCGACGCCGGTGGCGCCCGCGGGTGCCGGTGAAGATGCGGCGCTGGGCAAGGATGCGGCGACCGCTGAAGGTCCGAGTCCCCGCGCGCCCTCGCCGATGCGAGAGATCAGCGCGGCTCCGCCTCCCAAGCCATGCTCCGAGCTGGTACGCTGACCGCTCCGAGTCCGGGGGTGCGGACGGTGGGGATCCGGCTTCGACGGTTGACGACGTCGAGGAGGAGAAGGAGTGGCGGGACGCGGCGGCCGCCGCTGAGGAGATCGGGGAGATCCTCCCTGCACTGATGAAGGCGGCGAATGAGGGCGCCAATCTTCTGAACGGCAGGCTGCTGCCCCTGATGGAGGTGAGTTGTTTCTCCCGTTGAGTAGATCCCTTGGGGAGTAGCCCCCGGGCCTCTGCCCGACTGAGTTAGTCGGGCGGAGGGTCCTTTGCTTTTCCCTTGTAGTCTTCACTCGGGGTGCACGAACAGTGCACCCAGAGGGTGTAGCCCCCGAGCCTGCGGTTGACTAGAATAGTCGGGCGGAGGGTATAGTTGTCCTCTTTTGTCCTTTGTTAGTCGGACTCGGGGTGCACGAACAGTGCACCCAGAGGGTGTAGCCCCCGAGCCTCCGCTTGGTCCTTGGGACCAAGTGGAGGGTTTAATTGATCGTCCCGGGTGACTTCATGTTCTGACTTTTCGTTTGGCGCAGAAGCTGTATCGGCGGTCGGAGGAGAAGACCGCCTTTCTCCAAGACCGACTGCCGGTCCTTGATCGCCTGGATCTGCGGAAGTCCGAATGGGACAAGATCACCGCAGAGCGGCAGTCGGCGGAGGACGTGGCCCACAAGCGCGGGGTGGAGATCACCGGCCTGAAGGCCGGCCTTTCGCAGGAAATGGCGAAGTCCCAAGGTAAGTCAAGCGGGTGACCTTGGTGCCTTTCCCTCGTCTGTTTGTCGTTGTGCTGACAGGGTGTCATCTGCAGCAGCCGAAGAGGAGGTCGCTCGGCTGAGGTCGTAGCTCGAGGCGATGACGGCCCGAGCCCGCGATCTGGACGCTGCCAGGGAGCAGGCTCGGAAGCTCGAGGAGGAGCTGGCGGCGGAAAAACCCGCACGGAGGAGCTTGGGCGCGAAGCCGAGTCTGCGACCAAGAAGGCCGTGGACTTAGAGACGGCGCTTGCGTCGGAGAAGGCTCGCGCCGACTTGGCGGAGAGGATGGAGAAACAACTCGGACGCGACGCCGAGTCGGCGGCCAAGAGAGCCGCGGACGCGGAGGCAGCCGCCGAAGCCGCGAAGAAGGCCCTTGCGGCGGCGGAGTCCAGTAAGTGCGGTTTCTTGGCTTTGGCCCGTCCGGCTGTCTCCTTTTTGCTCAATTGCCTTGTGTGGTGCAGAGTCGAAGGCGGCCCTTGACAAGTCCGGTGGAATCCTCGGGTCGCTGATGAAGGCCGGGTAGGCGGCGTGCAGCGCCCTCTGGCCGGACGAGGCGGCGCCGGACTCCGTCGCGGTGGTCGCCGAGCGGCTGAACGAAGTACCGACCCGAGTGGCCTTCATCGAGGAGGAGAGCGCGAGGACGGGGGGCGGCCTGGTCTTGGCAGTGGCGCGGTCCCACTACCCGACGCTGGACCTGGAGGCCATCGGGGAGGGGTACGCGGCGGACCTGCCCGACGAAGACATCCCGGGGATGGTGGAGTCCGTCGAGCCCACCGTCGAGTCGCTGCTAAGTCGCTCCGGCCTGTAGATAATAGGAGTAGATGTGAACTGCTCGGAATAGCCGAGTAGATTTTGTAAAGGACTCGGGGGTGCCGAGTTGCTTTGTTGTGCACTCGGGATGCCCGAGTGACTTGTGTTAACTTTGCAAGTTTTAACAAGTAAAGTTTTGGCCCCATCGGAAAAACTTATGTTCCTGTGTATGTAAGTTTGTGCGTTTGTACTCGTTGCCGATCCGTCGTAGCCTCCTTTGCGTAGGGATTAGCCATGGGCGTGTGTCCCGAGTAGCGTAAGGGTGTGGCGTAGACCGGCGATCGGAGTCAAGGAGTGAACGTTAGACTTGTATACACAGTACTTAAGCAGTTTGCGCTGATGGTGACCCGGATGGTAATCCGTCGAGTGCATGCCACGAACGGGCGCAGCGAGGCAGTCGGGTAGAGTGATACTTTTGAACAAAGGTGAACTCTTTATTATGATGTCTGATACACTGAGAAAAAGGGTTTAAGCATAGAAGCGACGTAGCTGTTCGATGTTCCACGCGTTGGTGAAGACGTTGCCGTCGCTGTCCTTCAGTCGGTAAGCCTCCGGTGTAGCACCTCAGCAATTATGTACGGGCCTTCCCATGGGGGCGAGAGCTTATGCTGCTCCTTGTTCGATTGGACTCGTTGTAGAACCAGGTCGCCGACATTGAAGGAGCGGCCGCGTACGTGCCGACTGTGGTAGCGCCGTAGGGCCTGCTGGTACTTAGCCGACCGAAGGAGGGTGACTTCGCGGGCTTCTTCGAGCTGGTCGAGGGCGTCATGCCGAGCTTCTTCTGACTCGGCATCGTTGAAGGTGCGGACACGTGGGGACCCGTACTCCAGGTCAGTCGGGAGGACGGCCTCAGCACCGAAGACCATGAAGAAGGGTGTGTAACCGGTGGACCGGTTTGGCGTTGTCCGGAGGCTCCAAAGTACAGATGGTAGCTCGGCTGCCCACTTGCCTGCGAATTTGTTCAGTCGCTGAAAAATTCGAGGCTTGAGGCCTTGAAGTATTAGCCCGTTGGACCGCTCGACTTGCCCGTTGGCGCGTGGGTGTGCCACGGCGGCGAAATCGAGGCTGATGTTGAAGTCGTCGCAGAACTGGAGGAACGCGCGACCGGTGAACTGAGTGCCGTTGTCGGTGATGATGCTATTAGGCACGCCGAACCGGAAAACGATGTCCCGGACGAACTCGACGGCCTTCTCAGCAGTTATCGTGGCGACCGGCTTAGCTTCAATCCACTTGGTGAACTTGTCGACTGCGACGAAGAGGTGCGTGTAGCCCCCGGGCGCTTTCTTGAACGGGCCGACCATATCCAGCCCCCAGACGGCGAAGGGCCAGGTAAGCGGTATGGTCTGGAGGGCCTGGGCCGGCAAGTGTGTCTGCCGGGCGAAGTACTGGCACCCTTCGCAAGTGCGGACGATGTGTTCCGCGTCGGACACGGCAGTCGGCCAGTAGAAACCCTGTCGGAATGCCTTCCCGACTAAGGACGCGGGCGCCGCGTGGTGTCCGCATACTCCCGAGTGGATGTCACGTAGCAGTTGTTTTCCCTGGTCCTCAGGTATGCACCGTTGGAGGATCCCGGAGGTGCTCTTCTTGTAGAGCTCGTCGTCTATGATGACGAAGGACTTGGCGCGTCGCGCGATGCGGCGTGCCTCGGTCTTATCCGGCGGGAGGGTGTCCCGCAAGATGTAGTCGAGAAAAGGTGTCGTCCAGTCGGGGGTGACCACAAGGACCTCCGCAGGAGGTCGCTGAGTGGCGTCATTCTCCGGGACTTGTTGTTCTTCGGTCTCGGGTGTTTTTTCCGCCTTGATGGAGGGAATATGCAACTCCTGGAGGAAAACTCCCGTCGGGACGACGTCCCGACTGGATCCCAGTTTGGCGAGTGCGTCGGCATCCTCGTTGTCTCGGCGCAGAACATGGGTAATCTCCAGACCGTCGAACTTGGCTTCAAGCTTGCGGACTTCTTGGCAGTAGGCTTCCATGGAAGGGTCTCGGCACGACCAGTCCTTTATGACCTGCCAGACTACTAATTCCGAGTCGCCGCGCGCGAGGAGGCGGCGAATTCCGAGTGAAACCGCAAGACGAAGACCATGGAGCAGAGCCTCATACTCGGCGACGTTGTTGGATGCCGGGAAGTGGATCTGCAGTACGTATTTGAAGCGCTCACCCTTGGCCGGGGCGATCTTCGGAGGCTTCTGCGTGCTGGAGGGCGGTTTGCTCTAGCAGGATGCGGAGCCGTCGAAGTTCTTCGTATCCCGGGTTGCCCTCGGGGATCTCGATGGCGTGTGCCGCCATGGTGGCTGCAACGATGTTGTGACTCGGGAGGGGAAAAATCGTAACCCCATCCTTCTCACGCATGCGGAGCTCGTTGTGGACTTGGCGTCCTCGAATCCTCATGTCGTCGTTGCGTTGTTGATCGTCACGCTGGCGAGCGAGCCGAGTCTGCTGCTCGATCAACTCTTCCTCCTTAGCAAGGAGTCGGAGTCGGGTGGCCTCGAGCTCGTCCGGCGTTTGTTGCTCAATGGGGACTTCTTGGCCGTCATTGCCGTCTAGCGTGCCGGCATTGGTCATGAAGACTTCCCGGGAAGGATGGTGGCTGCCAGAGCTTTCATCCTCGTCCGAGTAATACTCGAGGACAGGGAGGAGAGAGTAGATGGCGCCCACCAGTCGGGATCCGAGTGCGAACTCGTGCGCGATAAACGGATCTGATTTCGGCGAAGCCTCTTCCCTGGGGAGAGGGGCCGAGTGAGCGGGCTCCGTGGGAGTCCCGTGCTGAGGATCTGGTGAAGCCTCTGCCGATCGGGACGTCACCGAGTAGCAGAGGTGAAGCTGGCCGATCTTGTCGGCGATGAAGTCCAACCTCCCAAATCGGAAGAGTTGGCCAGGGTCCGGGGCAGTGCTGATGAAGGCGAACTTCAGGCTGCTTCCCGAGACGAAAACGTTGTTGTTGTTGGCGAAAGCCATCCCGACTCGTGCAGATGGATCTATGCGCACGGGTCCCCTACCTGGTGCGCCAACTGTCGGAGTATTATTCCGGCAATACTAATTATGGGGCGGTGTGAGCACAGCAAATCAGGATGGCTGCACACAGGAGACAAGACTTAGACAGGTTCGGGCCCTCTCGGAGAGGTAATACCCTACGTCCTGTGTTTGGTGGCTGGTATTGCTGTATCCCGAGTGCCGCAGGCCCTAGAGAATCGATCTCGAAGGGGGCCTGAGCTATGAAACAATGGAGATGATGCTGGATGTAAAGGCGATGCCGATCGGAGGTCCCCTACCGAGCCTTATATAACCGGCCGGAGTAGGGTTACAGAGTCCGGATCGGGTTAACAGATATGTTTCCTATTCGGTTACAACCAATTCCGGGTAGCCGGACTGGTACTAGTCCTTGTCTTGTACTCCACGTCGGTGAGTCGCCCCCGTGTTGTAGTCGGACTCCGAGTAGTCGGCCCGGCCCATCCCGTGGCCGGGAGGCCGGATTCGTCCTCCTTGGTGATACCCGGGTGGCATATCACCATCACAATGCATCATCTCTTTTTCTGTAATGAATCATAAATTGCCATGCCTTTGCTAATCTAATAGCTTTCACCCTTTTACTGTAGATATTTTTGTGTCATCCTCTTCGTTCCTGAAAACACTGCTTATTTTTACGGTAGAGACACGATTGTGTTACTTTACATAGTTCTATGTTCTTTTTATGCAATGCTTTCTTTGACTGCTGTGAAACTCTTAAGTTCTTTTCCTTTGATAGTGACTGGCTGATGCGCATGAAGAAATGATGCCTCTTTTGGATAGCCAATTCCTCCCGTAAATTCATCAAGGTGCTACACCTATACCAATTATATGATAGCCAATCATACAAAGTGAGATTATTAGTTTTTCTTTTGTCTAATTCCCCTTTTGTCTATTTTCCTCCTGGAATTTCCAAGCAGGGTGGTGACATCTGGGTATTAGTATTATTCCCCTCCTGGAATTTCCAAATAGGGTGGTGACATCTGAGTATTAGTATTGTTGTATGTGTAGAACAACATGGATGAAATGATGCTTAATTGAAAGAAGAAGGTTTTAACTAGCATTTTTTAGCTCATCTCTTGCTATCCGAAACACACCTCTCCTCCCTTGTTTTTTTCAAAGATAACTTGCTTTTCCTGCTATAACTTATCACTATATAGATTTCATATGTTTGATCTTCATGTTTGGGAACTAAATGTTGGATCTGCCTCTTTTGTTCTTTTTTCCTATTTTCGTTCATCTTTGGCCTTAGTTTTCTTACTTATCTATGTGTTTTGCGTTGTAGGGTGGCTGCTTAGTTTTTCATATGTCAAATGGACTATGAACTACCCAACAAAACCGAGGAGCCTACGGAAACGGTTTTGCATCAGAGTATGGAGTGAACTGTGACGTAAGAAATTACTATTTCTTAGATAAAGCATATACGATTCTCTTCTGTGCTTGGCTCATATGCATCACAATGATTTCATAAAGTAATTTGCAAGTGCTCCTGGAGGCTTCAGGTACTCTTTATCATCCTAAGAATTTTTTATAATAACTGGGAATGTGGTAATTATAGTTTTTAGCGCATTATTTCTTCTTGCAAAAGAAAACAAAAAGGAATTCAGTTTGTCTACTATTGTCCCTGAATGTGGTAATTTTGAAGTTTACTCGAGTTCCTGTCTCAAATAGTATCCTAAGGAAGGGTTTTTGTCACAATTTGATATGCGTAATAATATATAATGTTATTATGCATTTACTACATAACAGAAGGTAGACAGGAAAGATGTTTGTTATCTAATTTTTTAATCTAATCTTTCTTTTCCCATCTACTTGGGCATCATGCAGAGCTTTTGCATGGTCTCAGGTGAACTAAAGCAAATTTAGGTTGATTGATATGCATTCCACAACTGTGGCACTGCGAAGAACTTTGACTAAGGGGGTGTTTGGTTGGGCTTTTCAGCAGCTTTTCACTGAAAAAAGTTGCAGCCCAACCAAACGGCCAGCTTTTCAGTAGCTTTTGCCAATGGTAGCTGTGGACTTTGCAGTGTAAATTTAGCTGTTTAGAAAAGCTGCCTTCTGCCAGCTTTTTGCAATGTGCTGAAGTTTCAGTGCTCATTTTCCAAAATACTGTAGATGATTTGGATCAACCAAAAGCCATATATTTATTTTCCCACAGCCACAGCAGTTTTTTCAGACAGCCAGCCAACAGCAGCTTTATCAACAGCCACAACCCAACCAAACAGGCCCTAAACAGTGGCAAATTGTAGAGAAGCACTGTTGTTTTTGTGATCGTCATGAGATTTGGGACTCTTGCCGCTGCTGTCGCCTGTCCCAAAGACAACTGATCTGTTCTGCTTGTGCCATCCAGCTTCACATGATTGTTTTCAAAAGTTTAATTCTTGATTTTTATGGACAAACAAATAAATTAATGTGTTAAGGTGGTATTGCAGCTACTCTTTATATTTTATTCTATGTTTTTCCCTATGTTCTTTTCTAGGTTGATGCGTGTGTAAGTAAGATCAGCCTTGGGCCTTGTCGCAGAAGACCATGGTGGAGCTGGGGCTGACTACACCTACATCCATGTCGGGCCCGTAGTCTGGTTTTATGGGTGTCCACTGTTCTTACTATCCGAAATACTGATTTTATTTTCGAATGCTTTTCAAACCAAAGCAATGCAGACGGAGCTTTTGTTTTATTGTTGTGCGTACTAGCTGGCCAATGAGGCTTTTGCGATGTTTCTTTCAGCTTCCCCCTTATGAAGGTGTTATGCACACAACATGTCGATTGCTGGAAATATTAAAAGTATGTTCATTGTGAGTCATGATGTAGCAATGGATCAAAATAGTAGTGAAACATCTGTAAGGAAGCAACGAAATGAAGAATGGCTGGAGCTAACGAGTTACATAAGATGTTCTCAACTTAATCCTTTCTTTTATTTTTCTTCGTGATGTTTATCCTTAATAGAACCGGTAGTCATCAGATTTTTATTTGTATAGGTTATCTAGCCGTTTATTTTCAGTTACTGCATATATAACAAATCAAATCATCGATTACTGGCAACTTTAAAGCATAACCCACGATTGGATCATAGTGCTGTTATGAAGATTTTTTCACCTTTTTCTATGTAATTATATGCTAATATACTTGCTTCAGACTGTTAACACAATGACCTATCTTGCATAAAATAGAATTTCTCTAATTTGTTTCGACATGAAAGCCTTGGATTTACAGGCCTCAAATGACCTCTATCAAAACCTTCAACATAGTATTGTTGTTCTATTTATACATAAAATATTTGTAATATAAATATTCTAAATATTCCTTGATTCAATAAAACCTATATTTTAATTATCGACGTTTGAGGACGCGGCGCACATTTCAGTTCTAGACTTCTAGTAAGATGAAAAACAAAGAGACATCTCGGCAACGGGAAGCGCACCCGCTCCCACACGCACAAAGTATCCGTTCGACCATCTGGTCATTAGTCGCGATCCGTATATATATCGAGATGTTCATGGAGGATAATATATTTGGCCAGTGCAATTCGATCTTACGAAGATCATAT
Source organism: Stipa capillata (assembly GCA_019208055.1). NCBI lineage: Eukaryota > Viridiplantae > Streptophyta > Magnoliopsida > Poales > Poaceae > Stipa > Stipa capillata. Next base: position 25,701 of record JAGXJF010004051.1, on the reverse strand, counting down.
CCACCTCTACAAAAAAAAGGCTTATTCAAGTCGAGTCTTTTAAAAAGAAGTCGTGTCTTGAAAGCTAGCTCATCGTGCATATCTCCGGCCGTCCCCAGCCCACCTGCTCCAAATATGGAGCTCGATCGTTGTGGAACGTGACTGTCATCGATGGCGAAGCAGCCGAGCTCTATACATTTGCGAGTAATATTTCCCCAATCGTCAGCAGCGCAACGTAAGTTGCAGCTGACGTCCACCTGCAGAAAAATCTGTCGCTCTCCTGCTCCACTCGAGTCCACGCGAATCCATGCAAGCAAAGCGAGGCAAGTCCAGCTAGTCGCGTTAAACAAAGCCCGGATCCACGCAAGCAAAGCGAAGCGGCTCTAGCTACAAGCTAGAGACGCGCGCCTGCACCCGCTCACTCCTCGCCTCGCGCTTCCGCGAGCTCCCACGCCTTTGCAGGTGCTAGCTTCTGCAGGAGCTCCTCCGCCTTGGAGGATCCATGGCGGCGGTGGCGGACAACATGCTGTGGGCGCCGATACTGGAGGAGGGGGTGTTCCGGTTCGACGCGTCGGAGGCCGCTCGCGCCGCGGCCGGGCCCAGCCTCTCGTTCGCGGAGCCGCAGCGGCGGGAGGTGGTGCTGCGTGAGGGAGCTGGGGACGGTGGCGGCCGTGGCCCCGCGGTCTTGCCGGCGTGCGAGGTGGTGGGGGACGTCCAGAAGGTCCTGATCAAGGTACGGTACTGGGGTTCATTTTACACTAATATGTACTTCTGCAGTGTGGATGTACATACTTACGTACATGCAGGGGCATGGAGAACGAGTTTGTTCAGCCGCAAACTACGCTTGTGCAAGTTGGTCACCTTTCTCCCACGTTAGATTTTACTTAAATGGGTTGATCTCAGCCGCCTGATTCTGCCAAAGGAAAAAATAGTGTGGCATTACAAAACTTTATTACATAGGGACCGTCTAATGCTCGTGCGACTGAAATTTTTTTAAATCTCAGTCAATATTTTTGGGTCGTGGGATCTAGATCCAACGGCCATCGTCTTGTCTTCAACCTCAGCTCGTCTTCCACCTCCCGACGGCCACCGCTCTCTCTCCCGATGCTCTGTCCGGCGGCCGCCGCCACCGGTTCAGGCCTCTCCTCTAAACCCCGGTGGTCGGCGGTGATTCTGACTCGCATCCGCACCTCCACCCTTACCCTAACCCTAACCCGGCGGCCCCCGGTGATTCTGCCTCGCCTCCGCACGGTGCCGCCACTCCACATCGTCGCCAAGCTCCGGCTCGGCGACCCTAATCTCGCGGCGCTGGTGGCTCCGTCTCACCTCCGCACGGCGCCGTCGCTCCGCGTCATCGCTGGGGTCCGGCTCGGCGACCCTAATCTCGCGGCGCCGGTGACTCCGGCTCAGCGACCCTAACTCGTCGGCGCGTGCTCGCCCTCGCCGTCGCCGCCGCTCGGCAAATCGACTGAGATTTACAAAATTTTTGGTTGTTTGAGAAATAGCCAATGCGTATTACATATACGACGAGTCCTCGCTCCTCAACCAACGCAACAAAAACATAGAAGAACATGTGCTAAAGCAACACGTTATTTACACGTATGTAACAAATTCCTAAACAGTGGAAAAAAACCATCTATAACGTGTGCAACAAATTCTTTGTACTTATGCAACGAATTCTTGTCCAATGTAAGAAAGCATTAAAAATTACCCGCAACATCCGTTGCAAAAAGATAGACATACGCAACAATATAAGTGTGACAAACCATTCCGGTGTATATATGGAACTAAAATCATCTTGTGCCGCGACAATTGCTACTATTACAACAACAAAATCCCCAAATACAACAACACTCCTACCTTTCAGGCATCTCTATAGCTCCACAAGTCCACATATGGACCTCTCCCTTTCAGCAACCATGCCGTAAGCCGTGGCTGCTCTACGTACTGCTACCGCCGGTAGCGGTGGAGGTCGGAGGCGGGAAGCCCCGCAGCCATGTAGCAGTCCTCCTTGAAGAAGGCCGACCGGAATAATGCATGGCTCGTTGAGCGTCGCCTTCAGCTTCCGCTTCGCACCCCTCCACTGACCAGGTGGACTACTTCGGCTCCGTCGCCGCTGCCGGCACCGGCGTTGGAAAGGAATGGGATGAAGGAGGGAATGGAGGAAAGGAGGGGATCATGGTGCGCCGACGTCACATGGGCGCTGTCAACGTTGGCAGTCGCTGTGATTTAGTGAGAGAGATGCATGGATAATTTGAGAGAAAGTGAGATGTGAATTGAGAAGCGAAGAAGTTATAAAAGAAAATGAAAGTGAGCTGCAGCACCCACCCTTGGAGGCCACGCTCGAGTATTTCCCCGGTCTGTTTGCTGCGCGCTGGGGGAGGATGATTTTTCCATCGAATTTACCGGCGATGACGACACTTTTTCTTACTTTCTGGACTTCTTTTGCTCTGACTTTTGTTAACTATGACAAGTCAATTTCATATCATAGGTCTCGTTGGAGTTGAGATATTTGATCACTGGGCCTATGTGGTAACTTACGGATGTTTCTCCCTAGAAAAAGGGATAAGAAGGCCCCATAAGTGATGATTTGTGATGTTCCATTGTTTTATCGTGCGGATCCCTACCACGCTGCAAACATGTCAATGTTAAGTAATTCATGTTACTAAGTTTACATCCGAATGGTCATCAAGATGATAAAGTCCTTTAGTGATAAATATGACTAGTGTTTACACTGACCATGACGTGTCTAATGCCATGAGTTTGTTATTATGTTCTCTCTTGCTGCTTCTTTAACAAATAAATAATATGGCTCAAAAACGGTATGTGCATGTATGCTTACATGAATATATATTCTTAGCAGCTTCCTTCTGGGACTTCTTTCTACGGCACAGGAGAAGCAAGTGGCCCACTTGAACGAACTGGGAAACGAGTAAAGCATGGCACCTGTTATTATGTTTTCTTGTTGCTGCTTCTTTAACAAATATTTGACCGACCTCTCGTGGTATCTATCTTCGGTCTCCATTAGGTTTTCACTTGGAACACAGATGCGTGGGGTTACGGGCCAGGAACCACTTCACTATATCAATCACACCCTTGGGTGTTGGCCGTCCTCCCTGATGGAAAGGCATTCGGCGTCCTTGCTGACACCACACGGCGTTGTGAGGTACTACTTTTGTTTTACTGTAACTGTTCAACACGCATACCTAGAGTTCATAATTTACGTAATGTTTAATCGAATCATATTTAGTAGTGTGTACATCTAATAGTAGCTAACATGGTCTAATTCTAACAAACATTTCTTCAATTTTGTGTCGAGAACCGTAGCTAGGTATACTTGCCGGACATATATAGTGAAATGAAGATGTATATTCCTTGCATTTCTCTATATTTTGACTAAGCTGATCTCTGTCTCTTTAACCCAATTAATAGTCGTGTACTATGACAGATTGACTTGAGACAAGAATCTACTATGAAGTTTTCTGCCTCGTCTCCTTACCCTGTCATTACTTTTGGACCATTTGATACGCCAACTCAAGTGATGACATCCTTGTCCCATGCAATTGGTATTTCTTTCTCATAACCGATCTCTTCCGGTACTAATATCCAATTTTCATGCACTTGACATACTATAAATCTATAAATATGTCTGTCAATTTTTTAATCCTGTACATAAACTGTGAGAAGCTGCATATATCTTTGCACCTGTACGATAGAAGATTTTTCTGATTTTTAATGCCATTATGATAAAGTTGTAAATCATGTTAAGTAATGTTATGGTACTGGTGAGCATAATATTTAGTTCTCAAGTCAACTATGATCTGGCATTCAAGGCATTTAAAGAGAGCTAAGTATTCTATATATAGAGCAATTGAGCTACTGGAAGATTTTAATATTGCGGTAGGGTGTGCGTGGTCTGGATCTTAGTTTGCTACCTGCATTGTTTCTGCAGTTAATTTGTTCCCAAAAGTCATGATCCATATAAAAGAGAGACTAAGACAGCATCCTTGCTTCTAGTTTCTAATGATATCCATATCTAATTGGTCATAACAGAACACAAAATTGCAATCTAGATGCTAGTATGTTATTTAACTTGTTGCCCACTTAAAAGTTTACATCTTTTTTTCCATTGTAGGAACTGTGTCCATGCCTTCAAAATGGTCGCTTGGATATCATCAATGTCGCTTCAGTTACGATTCTTCTGAAAAAGTTCTTAAGGTATTTTCTAGGAAATATCGGCGGCAGCGATTCCTGCTCTTTAGTTACGATGAATAAGTGTGTAATTAGTTCCATTAACCTAATTTTAGTTTAGTTTGTTGCATGTACTCTAATATGACAAAGAGGCCATTTGAACTAATAGGAGTGGTGGGATCGTCAACCCTGGATGATGTTTTATCGTGGACTGTGTGAAAAGTGTCTGCCTAATACATAAGTGTATAATGATAGGATTCCGCCCACATGTTTAATACCCTTACAATTCCATTGTATATCTATTCTACGTGTATAGTATATATAATACCCATTGATCTATCGTAAAAATTAAACATTGTCATTGCTCCCAAAAGGCAAAAACGCATGAAAATGCTAATTTGCACACATGTGTGCTGGGAGCATTACAAGTACACGACGACTCCCCTCAAGACAGTTTGGTCTTTCTAAGTCCTGACCTTAATTGCCTCTCATCTTTCCCGCGTTTTGCTGGTTACGTATCCCGTTCGCTCCTCAGCCTTCTAAGTCCGGACCTCGCCTCTCCCCATGCTAATCTTCCCTGCATTTCCCTGGCTGCGTAGCTAGCCTCAACTTTCTCCCCTTCATTAGCCGCCCCCCCAATCTCCGCTGCAACCGATGTGTTCATCTTCCACATGCCGCCGCCACCCTTCAATGGCGATTTCCGGCCGCCGTCGCTGCCGCATAGGGCGGTGAGGGGATGCTGGATCGAGAAGTCCTTATTACTGACCTTTTCTTTTGGAATCTCCAAACTTTGAGTTGAAAATTTGATTTTCTAGAGTTGAGAATGAAAGTTATGAGTTGAAAGTTGATACTTATTATAGTTGAAACAAATTTCTTAGGTCCATCCACAAGTAATAGTATGAATTACATCCACCGATTTTATCACTAGTTCTGAAAACTCCAGGATGCCTCAACCGACATGGTGTACGCCTACATTCATGCTCATATAATCCGCTCTATTTCGTGCTTTTGATACTTATGTTGTACATCCTATTTAGGACAAAACTTTATGTCATCTTATCTATTTTATTTGGCAAAATTATATATACATCATATTTTAATTGGTAGGATACCATCCAATGGCATGAAAGACGAAACTATTCGACATATGCCATTCGCGTCTAGTTTTCTTGGATAAAATGCACTTTTAGCCCCCCGTGCTAACTCAATGTCAAAAATGGCTCCCGTTTAGAGATAAAGCCAAAAAAGTCAGGTACGAACGCTCGGGCATTGATACATGGCACGTACCGCAGGTCAGGCCCACGGCATGCGCCGAGCCATCTGTCGCGGGCCTCACTTGCGGCAGGCCGGCTGCCGCGGGTCTGACCTGCGGTACGAGCTGACTTTTTTGGTTTTATCTTCAAATGGGAGCTATTTTTGGCATTAAGCTCACAGGGGGGCTAAAAGTGTATTTTATCCGGTTCTCCCTGCTCATGTACTTTTCTCTCTCATTCCCATTTATTCTCAACCGAATTTCCGTGTTTTCCCCTGCCGTGTTGGGCTCCAACTAAAACCACACGAAAGTACGCGGCATTCCAGACCAGACCATGCCGCTCAGGGGAGCTCCTCGGCCCTCGCCATCGAGACGCTGTCCCGTCCCCACCGCCCGTCGAGCTCAACGCCGGCGCCACCGCATCCCCGTGATCGATCCATGCGAGGCCGACCACCTCCGGCCGATCTCGCCCCGCCACCACCGCCGCACATGAGCTCCACAGCCAGAACAACCCCACGCGTGTTTCGAAGACAAGCACAAGAAAAGATCCTCAAGCTTCAGGTCCAAGAGAGCATCCGTGTCTTCGATGGAGGAGATGACAGATTACTTTCATGGCGATTCAGCCAATGATGAGGCTCACATGTTCAGGATTTTACTGGGTGAAGCCACCAAACCTACGCCGTCGCCCGGATGCCCCGCCAGCTCGGACAAGCCGTGGTCGCCTGCCACTCTGCTCCAGCCTCCAGCTTCCTTATTTGGTCACTTATGGCTTGGTTCGATCGACTGGCATGGCTCCAGTTTCAACTCTTTTTCTCATGGTACCAGCTTTATATTGACATAAATAATTTTCCCAGCAAGGGAAGTGAACAAAAGAAGCAACTAGGAATAAAATTATTTTCTTTCATGTTCCCTGAAGGCGACAGACTAACATTAGTCCCCAGGACCAGGAGGAACAAATATACAAGGTAAAGAACGGGAAAGACCGAAAGCATTAGTGGTCATTGTGGGACCAATAAACCTGTAGCAAAAAAGTAAGCACCAGGGTACAAGTACCAGACCTACGTACACTCTCCTTTCTATTTCACTGTTTATCGCCAGCTCCTATATATGAGATTGATGTGATACGGAAGGAAACAAACATGTAAAAACTGAAAAAGCGATCGAGCTATAGGTTTACCTATAGTAATCGAACTAGGTAGCTTAGCTCCGACTTCAAACAAAAAATAAACTAGGTAACTCCGCAAACTTTTCTTTTTGAATAACTAGGTATCAGCATGAAAATATCGAAAAGGTTCGTCAGTAAGAAGATTTTTTTTCCAATTCAGTTTGCTTAGGAAGGTTATCACAATTTTTAAACCTACATCATGCTATGATAAAATAAATAGGCAAAATTTCATATATGCAATTTCAAGACAAGGCACTTAGAAGAGTGCCACCTAGTTTCTTCAAATTAGGAATATGCCACTGGAAAATCCCACTTCCACCTATTTCCATTTCCCCATTTTTCGTCAACAGGGTTTCCCATTTACCCTTGCGCTTTTTCTTAGAGAATTTCGCCCTTAATTTAATTGGAAAATGTCATGATGGTTCTGTTGGAAATCTGCCCTTGTCGGGGAGGAAACTCCGAGTAGGCGACCCGAGTAGGCCTGGTCGGCGACTTCCCTGAGTAGGTTCAATTCCTACCGAGTAGTCATGAAAGCCTTATCGGAATAATCCTTGGGAAAACCCAGAATACTCTCTGATCCGATCTGATCCGTTGATCACGGACACGCGTCCGCCTGGCATATTTTTAGGAAACCGAACCATCGTGGCGGAAATTTCGCGTGGTGATGAAGAATCTTTTCTCCCTCTGCGCTATTGTTCTGCGTGCTCGTTTGGGTCGTGGGACAAGGTCTCCGACTTGCAGTGAGCGTTGTCGAACATGTCTGTCATAGTAACGACGAAGGTTCTGCTGGTAGCGGGTAGCCCGGAGCAGAGCCTGGGTCCGCTTCTCCTCAACGAAGTTGAGGTCATCCTCTCTTCGAGGGATTTCCTCCTTGTCGGTGTACAATTCTACCCGTGGTGATTTCAGGGCAAGTTCCAATTAATTCCTGGAAAATCTCAAAGGCCCATTTGGTTGGATGGCATGAGTGGAAGTTTAGTCCCATATTGCTAGTGGAGGTGAAGGGAGACCAACTTATAAGGAGTTGTGTTGCCCACCTCCTTGAGGCTTGAGAAGAGGACTAGTTCACGCGCACTCCTCCTCCGCCGCCCGCCTCGCCACTCCACGTCGCGCGCGCGTCGTGTTTCGTGATCGAGCCGAGTCGAGCTAAATCTGTGCGTGAATTTTTTGCCACTCGGGACAGAGTTTTTGCACGAGTTGTTAACGGACGTATTACCCGTGCTTATCGGATTGTGGGGCTGTTACCGACTCGAACGTGGAGTCATGTGTCCCACGTCCTAACCCCGAGCGGCTATATGAGGAGAAGCAGCATCCCTAGCCGTCACGCTTAGATGGCATCTGCTTCCTCGTGCACACTTTCCACTGCCGCCGTCTCCGTTCCTTTTGCTGCCGCTGTTTTCAGGTTTTTCCCATCCCGGCGACCGCGTACACGGCTGCACGGGAGAGCAGGCCTCCGGAACCCCGCCTCTCGAGAACCTGTACCGGGTGAGGGGCGATAAGGTTTTTGGGGAGCGTCTCGGCGCGACTGCTCACTGCTTCCTCAGCGTCGGATGACTACTTCGGCTACGATCGACGACTGCACGGCTGCCTCGACTGCTTCCTCGTCGTCGGGCGACTGCTTCGACTACGAGGACTTCATCGCCATGGCTACTGACGCAAACACTGGATCGTTCGCTGCTGCTATTCCCACGTATGTGCTCCTAAGTCTTCTGTGGTTCTGTTTTGCTTTTGATGCAAGTGAGATAGACATGCTAGTCTGTTGTTTAGTTTTGAGTTGTATGTCTAGTTCGTCTGAGTTGGTTTATATCATTTGCGCATGTGTCATGATGCTTTTCTGGATTAGATTAATTCAAAAATTGCTAATTAGTTCAACATACTCTCTCATTCGTAATATAAATAATTTTAGGTTCAGAAACAAGAATTAAAGAGAAGCTAGTTAATATACTAAATGACATTATTACCTTTATTCCTCCTGCATTAAATATTATAAAACATGCAAACATAAAAAAAGTTCATTAATCATAATAATGAAGAAAGGATAAAATAGAAAAACATAATATAAATGTATATTAGAATTCTAGAACTACTTATATTTAGATAAAATTTTAAAATTCTAAAACTAAATCAGAGGGAGTACTACTGTAGAGCGGGCGCTCTTTTCTGTGCCTTTAAGGTGCTGCGACTGCGAAGCTTTTTTATGTCCATGGGCGACAGTGCAGGCTAGGCCGGATCGAGTGAGGGAGAATTTGACTATTTGAAAGGTAGCACTGGGACTGCGCTTTTACTCCAGTCTCCAGGGGCCTAAAGTTGCTGGATGCGTTACCGTAGGCGAGGCTCCTCCGGCCCCGTGCTGATGCGCGCGCGCAGTGGTGTGCGTGTGGAGCTGCCCCGGCCTGTCGGGGTGCAGTTTGACAGTCCAATGGCAACCTGTGTGGTAAGAGCATCTCTAGCCCATCTCCTAAAATTTAACTCCCTATACCACCTTCCTAAACTTAACTCCTTAAAATTTGAGGGTTTAAAATTGCTTCCATCTAGCCCTTCCCCTAAATTTAACTCCCCATATCTTTTCCTTTGCTATTTCTTCAAAAAAAATCACAAAATCACAAAATCCCCACTGCACCCCTCCCCAATCCCCCCAAAAATCCCCAAATCCCCGCCCCTCCCCCCCGCCGGCGGCCGCCCTCCTCCTCCCCCCACCCCTCCCCCCGCCGGCGGCCGCCTTCCTCCTCCCCCCACCCCTCCCCCCACCCAACGCCTCCCCGCTCTGCACCCTCGTGCTCGCCGGCCGCAGCCGGGACCGCGTCGCCGCCGCGCTCCGCTGGGCCGCGGCGCCTGGGCCGGCCCCCGACGTCCCCATCCTCGTCGCCGACTGCCTCGACATCTCGGCCACGCCCAGCACGACCGCCGCAGGCTCTCCGCCGTGATGGCGCCCCGGGCCGGGTCCGCCAGCAGCCGGAACCCCGCGCGGAGCTCCGACAGCAGCCCCGCCGCGTCCAGCCGCCCGGCCATCACTGGCAGCAGGTCCTCGTAGGCGTCTTCCTCGCCGCCGCGGGGCCTCGCCGCCGCCATGGCTGACTCCGGGCTCCGGTCAGGTGAGCAGTTGGGTGCTGAAGTTTCCTCCCGCGCAAAAATGGTAGGATAGGGAGAAGATAGGGGAGCGTCCCCAAATCCTCAAATTTGAGCAGAAGGGAGGAAAATATAGGGGGCCATCCTTATTTTTTAGGGAGTTAAAGAAATTTAGGGGATGGGCTAGATGGGGATAACTCCCTAAAATTTCAGTTTTTAGGGAGTTAGAGGAATTTAGGGGATGGGCTAGAGATGCTCTAAGGTTGCAAAAGAGCACAGGAGATATGTCCAGGTTAAATGGCAACCGGCCCATGCATGTCTGCGGTTGCAACAACTGGATGTGCCGCAGTAATCTTTAAAAAGTAGTACGTACTGTAGTAAATTGGCACTATATCTCAATTTCTCATGCTAACAAGGATTTGATTTGAACATATCCGGATCAGATAAGTTAATGCTTATGAAAATTCCTTTACGAAAAGTGGTACATTCCTGAGTTATTTAAGGCTCACAGTAGCAGCTTTTGATGCGGAGACAATATGGTACTAAATTCAAAGGTACAACAATCTCTTCTCTATTATAACTGTGAAGAGCGGGACATGCACCCGTGTTTGGAACTTAGCTAGCTAACACCCGAGCCTGCTATGGAATAGACATATATACAAAGCACATCGCTTAGGCTTTCATTATCATAGTGTCCTAAAAGGTTGAATCCGTAAGAGCTACATCTTGAATCGGTTGTAAGCAAAGTGTAACTCGTGATAGATTGCCAATGTGGTACAAAATTAAGCAAGGGTAGACGTGGGAATAAACATAAGAGTAAACCGCATCGGAGGAACACTAACTTGGCAAGTGGAACCATCTAGGTACACGAACCCTCAAAACACACATTTAGATGCATAAACTTGGTTAAGTGATACATGTTTAGTCCAAATCAGCTGACAAGCAAGCCATGTAAGATAAATTGCACGCGTGGTAGCTAAGCTGTCTCAGGGCAATCTACTAGGCGCATGTTTGGCAAAAAAGTCCTTATATTGTGCACACACACTCTCTCTCTCTCTCGTTGGCTTGAACCGCCACACTGTTGTCCTCGTCCGTTGTGCCGCCCTCTCATCTGACAAGTGGGCTTCTCATTCTGCCACCTCTCTCTCTCTCTCTCTCAGCTCTCCCATCTTCAGCGAGTCACTCTCTCCCAAAGCACGGCGGTCGTGAGCGGCCAGCAGCGCAGCAAGGAGGACGTGACTTCCGGCAGCAGCACTGCAATGCACTCATCTGGCTATACACCAAAATCGGCGATGTGGTAAAGGTAGTAGGTGGTGGCAACGACGAACCTTCATGAGGCGGCGCTTCTACGAGATTGGCATGCAGGCGAGAAACCTGCAGGAAAAGGGTGTCATGTTGCTCACTTTAGCTCGAATTGGAGAGATGAAAGGCACAATCTAGTGGCACAAGACATGAGTGGCGAAGAGTGTAGGAGAGCTGCACCTGCAAGCTGTAGGGGTGGGAAGTTACTCAGATTTTGGGGAATTGCTACGACGATAGAACAAGGGAGGTAAATTTGAGCAGAAAATGTGAGTCCACGAGGTGTAGGAGCATCAATGAATCTAGAGAAAGACTATGCTCAGGAAAGGCAACAATCACTACTACAGAAACTCCCCGTCCTGCACACTTCATTTCAGACGGTTCACAAAAGCGTCTGTGATAAGACACATCACAAATGGGTTTTTCACAATGCACTCGCAAATGTTTTTTTTAATTGTCTGTGATAAAGAGCTCATCATAGATGGTTTTTGATGAAAAATCGTCTGTGATAATTGGGCCGAGATCACAGACGGTTTTATTTTGCCAACCCATCTGTGATCCAACCCGGCCCATTAGGCCCAACCCGCATACGACATAAAAACCCGACCTACCTAGCTAACCTTAGCTAAGTCCTGATTGATCCCCCACCCCCTCACAGGCATCGTACCTCTCCTCTCCCCTCTAGCTCTCTGCTCTTCTCCCTCTAGCTCTCTTCCAGATCGGAACCGCACCAGCTCTCCTCCCCTCCTCCTCGCTGTAGAGCCCCCTTGCCTCCTCGTTGGCTAGCAACCTCTGCTGCTCCTCTATCTCCGCTGCATCCCTCCGTCGCTCATTTGTTGACATCGTGCATGGTCAGCTGCCCCTACTTTGAGCAACGCAAAGGTGGCGGCAGCTGGGAACTCCGAAGCCGGATCCGTCCACGGCGATGACGAGTGGCTCCGGATCCGGCGATGGTGGACGGTGCCGGATCCAGCCACGTGGTGTCCGACCACGGGGACGGGTCAAGCGTTGGTAGCTGGAGGCGGTCAGCGGCGGCGGCATGCTCTTTTTTTCTTCTAATTTCGACATTGCAGACAGGTCTTGTGAACTGTCTATAATGATTTTTTGTCATCACAGGCCCTTTGCCACAGACGGGTCGAAAAACCGTCTATGATGATGATTTCGACCCTTCTGTGATGCGCGTTTCTGTTGTAGTGAACGACGTGTGGTGGTGGACCAACAATAGTTCTTCTTTGTAATAGATAGTAGGAACAGATTTATGGAGTGATGACAATGCTATGATTGCAATTAATTTGATTTTGACTCACCGGATGTGAAAAATTTGCTTCGAGATTGCTTGCTCTAATAAAAAGAAGAAGACCAGTCTCGATTGAAATTGAGGCTCAGGAGAACAGGGTTGGAGAAGTAGAGGAAGGAATGAAGGACATCATCACCAAGATGGATGTCTTAGAAAACTTGGCCTTTAGATCGACATGTAGGCACGTGGATGCAATAGAGAAAATGGATCCCGCATCGAGCACAACATGGTTGTCGTGAAATAGCACCATATCTACAAAAGAAGAGGTCAGAGCCGGTGTGCTCCACTGCAGTCTTCAGAGTGCGCGTTGCCAAGACAATAGAGACCACGTGACTACTGCTCTGCTCAGGAGTGGCTATGGCGTGCTACTACTTGAGCAGGGTGGAGGGTGCATTACGAAGGGCAACGACACCATGACAACCTCAAGCTCCTCAAACCCCGATATTCCAACAGCCATGACGATAAGGTGACCGATGCGGTCAACGTAGCGGGTGTGACATGTTGGAAAGAATTTGGACACATAATGAAGAGTAATGGGGGCGCGCGCGTGGTTGGAAAGAGTTGCTAAAGGGACTAATTCTTTTATGAAATCAATTGAGTTTCTCACCATTAGATTGTGCTGTGCTGGAGATTGAATCAATTGAAATGAACTGAGTTTCAGATATTTTTAACCATTTGATTTTAAACCGTTTGACAAATTAACTTGAAATTAAAACATATAACCAATCAAGTTCACAAGAGAGAGAGAGAGAGAGAGAGAGAGAGAGAGAGAGAGAGAACACGGTCCAAGGACAATTTTGCAAAACATATGCCCCACGGACTGCTAAGCCAGCTCGGCTACCACGCGTGCGCTTCATCCAATGTGGCTTACTAGTTGGTAGATTTGGACAAAAATGCATCACTTAACCAAGTTTGTGGGTTCGGATATGCATTTTGAGAGTTTGTTAATCTAGATGATCCTAATTGTCAAGTTTATGGACACCGGTAGTTTACTTTAAACATAAACACCACCAACAAGAGGCAAAAATAATAGCCAATCATGGGTAGGTAGCTGCGTGTAAAGAGCAAGGAAAAAAATTTCGGTTTTGGAAATATCTCGGAACCAACTAAAATCACTGAAACTTCCAAAATTTCAGTTCTTTCGGTTTGCAATTTGGCCAAATGGCCGAAATTGGCATTTGAATTCTGTCTAAAAACTGACCGAATAAGGCTGAAATCAGGCTAAAATCTGGCCAAAATTTTGGTGAAATTTCACTGAAATTTCAGCAGCAAAACAGAGCAGACAGAGGTGCAAAACAGGGCAAACAGGGATAGAAAAAACAGGGAATATCAATCTAGACTAGTGTCATGTTTTCAACAGTCCATACAAACATTACAAAATTAAGAGTTCTTAAGGCCCCCCTGGTTCTTGACATCGTTGGTAGCCATCCATGATCAACCTTGCAGCAACAAAAAAGTATATCAGTCAAAGGATGGATACATGAGAGAGGAAAACCATATTGAAGCTTGAAATAACATTTAGAGAAGAACTAACTATTGCTAATAGTAGACACTATTTGGGTCCTTCTTCCCAAAGGCTCATTTTGACTTTCGAATCTCTCCCTCTTCCTCGGCCAGCTTCTCTTTTTCTAACTCTCTTTTTTCTTCGATGATTCTTGCGATTCTTTCCGGTGAGTACATTTTCGGATGTGATTCCTCTTCTTCATCGCTATCACCGTCGATCATCATTATCATGATCGTCATCACTTTCCAAAACTTCCTCCTCTTCATTCAACGGTACCATCCTTCCTTTCTTCACATTTGGCCTCCTCACAAGACTAGAAACCTTGACCATCTTCCTCTTTGAGTGCGTAACTTGACTTATTTCACAAATAACCTGACATGGGTGACCTCCCTCATCCAAAATTGGTTCTGATTCACTCCTCGAATTGTTCATCCAATCCATGATTGGGTTCGCTTCATCAAATAGTGTAAGATCCATCATGAGAGCATGTGGATCAATTTCCTTATCTTCTCGATCAGTCTCGTTTTGCTGAAGGCGAAGCTTCAAGTTGTAATGGACAAACACCAACTTATGCAGCTTGGTGTAACTTATTTCTCACTTTGGTATGGACCAAGGCGAAAGTGCTCCAATTGTGCTCACACCCACTTGATGACACGCAATGAGACACAATGCGTAATGCATACTTCTGCAAAACAGGTACTTCTCCTCCATACTGGAACCACCAAGTGGCTGCAAGATAAGAACACCATAAATCAGCAAAGGAGAGCATATTACATTTCAATATTCACCAATCCTATAGTGCACACTTACATGGGCTAACTGTGTGTGCTCCGAGTTGTGCCATCACTCCGCCAAACTTTCCTTTATTAGCACGATAAAACTCAAATTCAGCCATAGCCTTCACTCCAGATTCAAGTGTGTCCCCTATCCTTGATAGTATATCTAGAAGTTTATTGACATTACGGGGATTGTTGCAAAACGCAATTGTATAGTGGGACTCAGGATCAAGGACAACAGCTACATATGAATTAAAACAACATTAGAATGCATAGTAAATTTAGAGTGTATGAAAATTAGTTGATTCTTAATTTCAGGATAAAGGACAACACCTACATATTTAATGAAAACAACTTTAAATGCATGAAAATTAGTCAAAATTCATAGTTTCAGGATAAAGGAGATTAGCTACCTACAACCATCATTGTGTCGTCGTACATGTACTGAACCCTCTTGGCCACCTTACTCATGTATTTCTCCATTTCCACCGTTTCTTCACCAAGTTGAGTTGACATTTGTTGAATAGCAGTCATCATCCTTAGTTTGAAACCAGAAATGGTTCCAACCTTTTGCTGATCAGCATATCGTAATACAATATGTAGTGGCAGCACTCTATCTAGGACCATTTTGAGGTCAATCCACCATTCACTACTTGTCAAGCTTGCTTCTACAAAGTCATAGTCGGGATCATTTTTCCAATCACTAGTCTTCCACTCATCTGACACCATCCATTTTCAAAACTTGTCTTTCCTATCATGAAAACTCTGAAGGAAAACAAACACAGTTCCAAATCGGGTGGAATTGGGATGGATCAACTATCCGCCAATCTTCTTCTTCATCTCTTCATGCAGCCTGTTGTGATTATAGAAGAACCTACAAATTTGTTTGGCACTTTTGACAACTTTATTAACCTTAGGGAATTTGCCAATGTCCTTTAGCATGAGGTTGATTGTGTGAGCAGCACATGGTTACCAAAAGAGATGTGGATACTCTTTGATGAGGTCTTTACATGCCTTTTTGTAGTTTGAACCATTGTCTGTGACAATTTGGACAACCACCTTGTAGTCAATCTCATCAACAACCACCTTCTTAATCTCCTTGAATATGAAATCTGCATGAAAAAGACAACATAAATCACAATGTATGATACCTTCTCATTACCTGAGTTGCAACATAATACCTTCTCATTACCTGAATTCTGGATTTGCCCGCTTGCATTGACGGTCTTATGGAAGAACATAAGCTCATTGCAATAAACCATGGAATTGAGCTCATGCCGGTAGGTCCTGTCCATGAGTCGCACATGACAGTCACACCATATTGAATCCAATCTTCCTTGAATTTCTCAACATATTTGCTTATTTCAATATTGTTGGCTTCCAAGTATATCCCATCAATTTCATGTTTTATAGGAAGGTGCTCCACTGCACGTAGCTCTTGAGTCAACCTCAATGCTGCTCGAAAGAAAGGACAATTGATTTTCCTTCCAGCGATATCATTAGCATGGAACCACTTTGCCCAAGCTTGACCAAGTTTTGTTGCATTTGTCGTGGCCAATGTGAAGTCAATCCTGGGCTGGTGGCTCACACTGGGACTTCCACTAGCACTAGGAGAGCTTTTAGAGCGAAGATATTTGGTAATCTTTTCAATGGCAGAACTACCGACACCACTGCCACTGCCACTCCCAGACCCGAGCTCAAATCTGCTACCCATACTCTCCACTGCACGCCGAAGGTGAATATCTCTCAATGATTTCTGTGTTGCCAATTGTATTCGACCCTCCTCATCACTAGGCAAATCAACATCAATTACTCCATGTCCACCCATTTCCTGAAAAAGGTCAAGTTCCAATCTGAGTTTGCGAGCTGTTACTACTATTTTTTTGTGCTTGTAACCTAGCCGAGTCTTCCTCATTGCAGCTTGCACCTTAGGCGGCACATTACAGCACGAAATCACTTGTCCTGCTATCCCACCCAAATGCTCCTTTAGGCAGGTTGCGCCTCCACCTTGCCTCTTGAAACCGCAATAATGGCAGGCAAACCCTTGGGACTTATAATGAGCAGCATGACTCCATGGATTATTAATATCTCCGGTAAAACTATATCCTGCATTTCCATGATAGTTTATACGTACTATTATCACTTTCTACATATAAATCAAGCCTCATATCAGTTCCTAGGTATCTAATTACAATGCATTTGATTACAATAGGCACTAATGCTAATTACCTCGTCCAGGTGTAGCTGTAGACTGATGTGCATTACCAACTCTAGCTCTATCTGTACCTGACGCAGCCACAACCGGTGTCTCTTTCCGTCCGCCGGCATCATCCGAGCCACCGATGACATCCTTGTCAGTGGTATTGCTGCTGCCACCGACCCCTCCGCTTGCACTAGCCATGCCTCTCCTTGCCCCTATAGCTGGCCGGCACTACTCGCTGCTTCTGCGGAGCCGAGGTCATCACGGCCGTTCACGCACGCGCGCTCGTGCCGTAGCAGGGGCGCCGCTCGTGCGGAGAGCCTGAGACTTGAGAAACAGCAGGGGACTCGTGAGGAGGGAGGAGGAGGCGGAGGGAAGGAGACTGCAGCCGTGCAGTGCCGGCCGTTGTGCCTCGTCTTGCGTCACTGCCAAAAGGGAATAAGGGATAGGAATTGGGGAATTTTGTGATTGGGATTTCAGAGCTCAGACCGTGGGCAAGAGAAGGCACGAGAGCTTTAGTTTTGAGTGGGCCAAATGGGTTCTACCCTGGCGCTGGCGGCAAAATTCAGATTTAGATTACCCGCCGAAAGTGCTGAATTTTTTTGACCGAGATTCAAAATTTTCAGGGCCTAGTGAAAGCACTGAAATTTCTGAAATTTTGGTGAAATTTCACTGAAAAAAAACTATGGTAAAGAGTAGTAATAACGAAAGAGACATGCCAAGTAGGCTCCAAAAGCTACAAGTAACGGTCAAAAGTTAGCACATAAGTCGATGATATGATACTCCAGATTAGCTCCAGATCGGAGTACTATGGATGATACTATATGTTACTACGAGGAACATGGCACAAGTAATCATCGGTCCAGATAGACATCTCTCCTTCATGCGCATCTCCTTTTCTTGATAAGGGTGAGCTCACTTGGTCTCCGATCTTGGGGGCAAAGTGGAACTGTTCATGCAACGCACATATCGCCTCTCCCTTTGGGAAAGTGTGCATAATTAGGCCGGCCTAGTTAGTTTATCTTCGGAGCTTAGGGATGCTTGAGTGTGATGTTCTCCAAAGATCAAAAGCGTCACAAGGTTAGTTTCAGTTTTATTCCGTTCTGAGAGCGAAAGGGGGTGTTAATGATCACATGCATATGTGCTTTGTCTTGTTGCGCAAAACAAAAAAGAGAGAGAGGAAGGAGAATGAACGGTGGGGCCATGCATGTACGGGCCACCAGATGCGGTGGTCAATGCTCTAATAGTCAATTGAATAAATGCAACCCTAGGTTGATTACTAACAAAAACTGATGTGTTTGTTTTGCATGGAGGGATATGGCCGAGCACAACGACAAAATGGCTGTCCTATGACCTTACTAGGCGTGAGTGACATGCTTGGTAATTGGTGGTTATTCAGACTATAAATAATTATGAGGCACGTCATCAGCTGATCCAGCCGTCGAGGCAGCTAGGTTATTTTATTTTATTTTCTTGCGAGAAAGAGGCAGCTAGCTCATGCTTATGGCCTGTTAGAAATGCAGAAACTCTTAAGAATTTTACAGGTAGTTAGCTCGACAGATATGATACTTTTTCTTGTGACTATGGACATCTACGAATGTATGATACTAAGTGGCTCTTCGTAGAATAATTATTAACGTGAAGGGGAAAGAAGGAGGAGGAAAAAGAATACAATTGACTCTTCGTAAAAAAGGTCTAGAGTCAATCACATTACTTTTGTACGTTGTTGTATTTATGCTGACTCTTCGTGTGAGTCAGTTTAAGAGAAAACACCATTATATAAGTTATTTGATAGTCGATTCTAGATGGCCTAAGGATGTGAAAGAATTAATGGTTGATTCTATCTTTGTAGATGTCATACTTATGCACACAATTTAAATTCTACTAGCGATATGTTAGTTGTGTGTGTCGTGAACTTTTCAGAATTTGATCTAGTGACCTCTAACTTGTTGTGCCTCTATGATGATACTGCATCTTCGGAGGGGGAAGGCACATGTTTTTCCTTTATTAGAAAGAGAAGGGCACCCACCTTATTTAGCTAGGAATAATCCTTGTCAAATATGTAAATACCAACTTTGTATTATTCTTTTTTAAAATGGTAAAAGCTTTGCCGCGTGTATTAATAAAGTAGATGAGACAAAATTACATGCCCCGAAGGCCAACAAAACGAAGAGGGACCGAGGGTCCAAACGAGGCTTGCGTGAGGTGCTTAGCATAAGCCATACTCTACGCCCTATCCTCCTCTTTAATCTTTCATCATCAAGGCCGTTGGTGTGGTGGATTTGTTCTGAAAGACTTTGGCATACATTGCACTCCTTCCAAATTTCCTAGGCGATGAGGATCACCGCTGAACGCAGAGCCTTCTTGGGAATGCCCTTGGAGTCCGTAACCCGAGTCCAGAAATCCTCCATATTGTCGAAAGCCTGAGAGATAATGTCAACGAGTTGTGGGCAAGACAACCGAGAGGCGGCAGCCGTCCAGATGTGTCTGGAGTATCTGCATTTGGAAATTAGTTGAGTGGCCGTTTCCGGAGAGCAACAGAAGAGTTGGCAGGTTTGAACACCCTGGATGAATAACCTGCTACGACCAAGCCCTTGAGCCAATTAATGAATGTTGAACTTTTTTAATCCCGGCATAGAGTCTGGATGTTGAACCAACAACATGATTCCCGATGGTCATGGAAGCAGGAAATCAATAGGGTCCCACCGACTACACACCGGAGAGAAGGCTAGAGAAGGGGGGCTGGAACGATGGAGCTGCGGCTATGGTGGTTTGTATTTAGAGAAAGCCACGGCTTTATTTTTATTGATTTTCACGGGTACATGGATAAAGTCCCATTGATTAGTAAACCTAACGTGCCACCCCATCAGAAGGTCCAATCAAGTTATGAACTCACAATTATTGGCACTTCTCATGGTGAAATATCTTCCTCTCCCGAAGCCCCCAATCTCCCCCAACAGCTGCTGGCCGTGGTTGTGGTCAGGGAAAATAATTTCGGTTTTGCCAAAATTTCGGAACCCACCGAAATTACCGAAATTTCGGAAATTTCAGAAATTTCGAAAATCATTTCGGAAAGCATTACCGAAAATCAGTTTAAATTTTAATCAAAATTTGGTCAAATTTGATCAAATTTGAATTTTGACTAAATTTTGACCAAATTTGTTCAAATTTTAGTCAAACCGAAATTTTTGACCGAATTTGGCTCCATGGTCGTGGTTCCCCTGGCGGCTAAGAAGGTGCCCAATGTACATGAGCACGCGCGGGAGACCCAAATAGTATTTTGGTTCAATATGGTCTGTAACGATGCTTGTATAATAGGCCCAATGTTGTATTGAAGGTGTTCCAAAGTTTAGACTTTGGGCCACCAATCGGTAAATTCTGCTGCCCATTCATAACTTATTAGGCCCTTCACCTAAATATATACAATTTATCAGGCCCTTCCAAACAAATTATTCAGGTAGGGCCACAGCCTGTGGACGGTAGCCTGTATAGGACTCAGCTCTGCGTTTCAGACAACTTACAGTCTGATTCAGTTTTAAGGATATGCCGGATTCAGATTCTTTTTAGAAAGTACATATTATTCGAGTCCTACTGAGATACGGAAATTTCATAGAAATACTGCAGAAATAATATATTCATCAATAAGAATTGAGGCACTCCTACCTTCCAAACAGGCCATCGTATCTGAGACCCTCTGCCCATGATAACCAATCTATGAGTAGCCTAACCTTTGCTATTGATCCCTTTCTTTTCTGCTCTATTATTTCATCTTGTAAGCCTGAAGCCTAAGTTAAACATGAAGATTTTAGGGGTTCTTAGTTCTACTTACACTATAAGTGTCGGCTGTGTATCTATTGATGCAAAGGCCGGAGTAGCAATATAATTATTCATTTATCTAAAAAATAAGAATGTCTATTTCTACGTCGATTGATAAATAGTTATTTCTAACTCGACGTCGACTGATAAATAGTTATTTCTAAATTGATGATCTTGGATGTTAATTCTTTATCCAATAGTTAATTAGACAGTTGCACTTTTTAGAAATTGTTTGCAACTTCAGGTCTATAGATGTGCAACTGGGCAGCTGCACCTTTCTAGACCTAGTGTTGCATTTTTTTGTGCAACAATAAGTTTAATAATGTGTAACTTAATCAACTGAGAAATAATAATGCCTCAAGCGACTAGAAAATAGCAAATCCGCTAAAAAATTTACGCTATAAACCTCAATTGAGATGAAAGTAGGCTTGTGCAGATACTATTACTCAACAGGTTATCCTGTTTTCACTTGTAAAAATCCCAAAATGCAACCTGCTTAATTAGATCATACATGATCAATCGATATCGTTAGTTCGATCGTATACCATCTGGAGAACGTAAGACGACAACGATTGACTCTTACTTACGGAACAGAACAACGGCTCAAGATTAAACGGGCGCTGGAGTATCATCACGAACACACTGTCAATTTCTCAGAGAGCAAATTAACATGGCACGAGCTAGGCAAGACGAGCCTGCCTAGCCGCGCGTGTGTGTGCCACACACAGCAATACATCATCATAGATCACAAACGCACACGTACGGTGCATATAAATTAGCTAAGTACACAGGAAATTAAATTAAGCGAGTTCAGGTAGCAAGCGATCGAGCGCTTATTTGTGCAAAGGGAACTGCATGCATGCGCGCATGGAGCAGCTCGCTAGCTAGTAGGCGACGATCCTGATGCCGAGGCTCTTCTGCGCGTACTCGATGAGGCCGTCCACCTCACTGTCGTCGATGTAGCCGTCGCCGTCCGCGTCGGCGTAGTCGATACCGCGCTTGCTCTTCCACCCCGTGAACCGTGCGCGGATGGCGCGCATCGCTCGCCGCAGCCCGTCGCGGTCCACGTCGAACCGCCGGAGCCACTCCTTGAACTCGTCCACCGTCATGTCCCCATCCAGCGACCGCGTCGTCGATGCCACCGTCATGTTCCTGATCGCCATCGCCCTACCTGATCTCCTCTTCGGTCCCTTCCTGATCTGCTCTTGATCACTCGAGCAGGTGTATGTATGCGTCTGTCTGAATGTGCAGCAGCGTGTTCAGCCTGTTGCTCTCATATAAGTCAAGGCCTGCACCACCCACGGCTAAAAATATGTCAATATACGGCAGAAATCGTCAGCTTCTGCACACTTAAGTCTTTAACTAGCTAACTCCTGGGTTACGTTTATCACGATTAAAGCCCTACCTGTCGCTTAACTTATTTATCACGCGTTGTTGATGCTATCTATGTAGATTTAATTGTCAACAAATAGTTCACCTCGAGGTCCAAGAATATATCTCCATCTCAAAAAAAGAAAAAAAAGTCCAAGAATATATCGCTGATTTGATTGGCATATCTAGATCAATGTGTGCAGTGCCCGTTGAATGGAGCAAGAATCTACACCAAATGGCTCGAAGGAAAAGAAAAGTTGGAGATGCATTTGGGTGATTGATGTAGAATAGAATCGTGTAAACTAAACAGGCTAGGCGTTGCCACACAATGTGGGAATGTGCAGAGGGAAATTGGATTTCTGCAACGAAAAATCGGGCATGATATGCTATTGAAAGATGGAATAGGATGCCAAGATTAGGCCTGCATTATTGTACACGCGTCTAAAATTCTCCAATCCATTTTTTTCTCATGTTGCAGGCTTGCAGCCCTTGTAGGAAATATAAAGTTAAAATTCAATTTGATATACTGATATTAAATTCGATCAGTTTTCAAATAAAATTAAGATTCAACTTGGTACCTACAAACTAGTTACTTATAGTTTCAAGTTTTACTAGACTGGATGAATTTGCTCACGTTCTCGTCTCAATGTCAATATTGAGGTACAAGGATACGAGCTCTTCGATTCCTTTTAGAGGTTGAGCACCCGGGTTTGAGCCTAGCTAGGTGGGTGAGCTATTCGTTGCCGGACCAAACGAGCAGCGCTCAGTTCTCAAAGATGATCTTCATCTGTGGTTTCGCTAGCTTTGATTCATCGATCCATACGTCGGAAGGTCATATACTGCAGATGATTTTTCTTTCCATCAGCACCTTTAGTTTTGAAGTATCAACACGTTAATTTCTCTATACTCGTTATGCATGGCACCGCATATATCCTCCATATTCATCCATTCATCCAAATAAGTGTTGTCAAACTATATGGATGATAGAGTATGTACTCTCTTGCTTAACAAATAGAAGTTTTTACAATATTATATGTTGTGTATAATTATTTATACATGGGTCGATCCATAAAGTCCTACATGACTTCTACATGCCATAAGACCAAGTCAATAACATCATTAGTAAGATCAAAGCATAGTCAAAGAGAAACCTAAAAGATAGAAAAGTGCATTAGGGGATGACATGTGAGAATCAGTCCACCATAGACTATGAACCATCCCTTCTCCCTTAGTCCACCATGGACTCATAGACCATTTAACCTAAACTATTCCTCTTACTCCCCCACAAGGGTATCCATGATCATTTGTCATGAGTCTATCTTGCCTATATAAACTCCCCTGGGGATGTAAAATTTATCTCATAAATGAGAACTGTCATGAGAGAGGTATAGAGCTCCAAGTTGTGAGTGAGGAGCTCTAGGAGCGGTCTTGAAATGTCGCCGATGGTCCAACTCATTAGCCAAGTCACGTATAGGCTCCTCTCTCAACATAAGACTAGGCCATGCTCCACGAGACGGCCTAACCTATTCAAAAAATTTAAAATGTTTCATTTTGTCGAATGTACAATGAACTTTTCATAAGGCCATCGTACACGGTCTAATACTGTTGCAACATAGCCATCGAGCTATCGACACCCCCTCTCTAATGTTGTTTCTACAATGACAACAGTGGTGTTGCCCGTGGGGAACCAAGCTAACATGAGAAGCTATTGCCTCACTTAAGAAAAACCTTACCGAAGCCGAGACATCACCTGGCTACAGCAAAGGCACAATGACTCGAGGATCAAAGAAGAAGCGTGGCACCTCGGAGATGACTGAGGACGATGACTACTCTAACGTCAGAAACATCGAGCACATGGAAGGGATCATCCAAACCGACCCTCTCACCACTTCACTACTTGTTGTATCGGAAGGTGAGGAAATCCTTGAAGGCATCCATCTCGGAGCCCACCACGACATTCCAAGGATCCCTCACGCTACCTCAAGGAGGCTCGACAAGCTCATCACCAACCTGAGGGCGCTTGTGAATGCCGAGCTCCCCGACTTCGGTGCGCTCCGAGCATTTCTCGAGGTCCCTTAGTCAAATGTTGCAGAGACTTTTGCCACACCGCACCTCCAAAGCCAAGTCGTGATTTCGTCGGCCCTGCTATCTCAGATGCCTCCGTCCAACATCATCAGGGTAGATCACGTGGTGTCACGAGAATCTGAGTGCACGCATGGAAGAGCGCCGGTCTCCAACACGGCTTACTTCTAGCGTTTGCCACCATGACATACGCGGTCATCATGAAAGGAGCTCCGTGGTTCAATCCTTTTTGGGGCCAACCTACGGCCGAGCACCCTACGGCATGGCACCACCTGCAATGAGGCTGCCTCTCCCCGAAGTGCCAAGACAAGAAGAAGTCCATTGCCCGAAGGCTGTGTCACGGGATGCCCAAGATCTCCCAAGCCGAAGTGCCCTCCAAGGGAGTCACGGCCAAACCGCTAACAATCATGGCCACGGGCAAGGAAATGCCAACCCTCATCGAATAGGAAGCCAAGAGCCAAGTCGCCATGAAGACATGTGCGTAGGCCATGAAGATCAAGTGGCAGAGTCCAGAGCGGCGGTGGATTCCAGGAGGTATAGACACAACCATACTTGCTTACCCAGAAGGTCTCGAGACCGTTCGCCGAGCTCATTCTCTAGGGAGGAGAGTGATACCCAGACCACCACAAACGGCATCGGCACCGGGGAGACAGAGGCCACAAGAAAACTTGCAATCCTTTCTCAAGGGAGATCCAAGAAGCCTTCTTCCCCTAGGTGTTTGAGCCACCCACACTAAAGCAATATAGCGGGGACTCCAACCCCCTACAATTCTTGGAGGTATATTCCACAGCCATTTATGTCACCAGAGGAGGACCAATGGAGATGTGCAACATTTTTCCCCCTCACGCTAACGAGTATGGCTCAAACTTGGTTCTTCACAAAAGGAGAAACTCCATCGGGTCGTGAGAACACCTCTAGGAACTCATCGCACATTTCCAAGTAAACTTCACGCAACCCTTTTATCGAATGAACTCTTTACCCTCAAACAAAAGGAAGGATAGTCCCTGCAAAGTTTCTTTAAGCAATTCTCAAAGGTTCGGAGCCAAATCGCCAATGCCCCAAGCACTATGATGATTGATGCGTGCATGTAAGGTTTACTTCTTGGATAAGTGAATTGAGCCCTTAATAGTAACCCTCCAATAACCACTGAGGAATTGTACCAAAAATTGTAGGAGTACGCACGAGACATAGATGGTGACACTAGTAAGCTTGAACCTTTGTCACATTGCCGTGAAGCCCCATCGGGTGGAAAGACCCAAAAATTATTTCAATAAATACTCTAGAAACAAGAATCACCTATATTCGCAGGAATAGAGGATCATGGTCATTGACAACAAAATTCACCAACGCAAGTCTACACTACTACAAAACATGCCTTTAGAGGCGGGTGAAAATGATCATTGGAGGCGGTTCGCCCAACCGACTGTGCGGGATGGTCTCTGATGACCCCTAAGTTCACAGTCGGTTGCCAAAAAACCGGCTGTGATGACTAAGTCATCAGAGTCGGGCCTTTAGGCGAACCGGCTGTGATGACTAAGTCATCAGAGTCGGTCCCTTATGCCAACCGGCTGTGATGACTGACATCAGAGTCGGGCCGTGTCACGCCCCCGGTTTTAAAGCCGGGTGCGCTCTTGTGATTACTGTACCGGTCCCTGGATCCGTAGCCGGTACACACAGAAACTTGATACATCGTCATACATTACCGG
>JAGXJF010004050.1:0-20882 GCA_019208055.1 Stipa capillata | reverse complement strand
ATACTAGTGTTAAAAACCTAGGTGGTCTAGATGTACCAAATCTCGCTAAATTTGGTCGGGCGCTCAGGCTTTGTTGGCCATGGTTTCAATGAACCGATCCCAGAAGGCCTTGGGTTGGAACCAAGCTGCCATGTGATGCTTGTGACATGATTTTTTCCAGGGCCTCCACAGTTATCACCGTGGGGGATGGCAGAATAGCCATTTTCTAACATGACAAATGGATAGACAATTGCGCCTTCAAGACCAGGGTCCCTGGTCTCCTTCGGTATAGCAACAAGAAAAAACCGAAATGTGGCTATGGAGCTCAGCAACAACAAGTGGGTCTCTTCCATAGGCCCCTGTGAACTCCATCCCGCTATTAGCCGAATTCATTGATCTCTGGGCTTTATTGCGGGATTACAACATTGAATATCACACCCCGAACTCCATCCGCTAGATTTGGACCGAAAGTGGCACCTATACGGCCAAGTCCGCCTATGTTGCTCAATTTCACGGCTCCCACCCAACTTTCAAACCGGGGAAGATTTGGAGGGCAGCCACAGAACCCAAGTACAAACTTTTCACATGGCTCGTTCTTCATAGCTGTACTCTAACCGCTGACGCTCTCGCAAAGAGGGGATGGCCTCATGGCCCGATTTGCAAGCTTTGTGGGTTACAACTTGAAACCATAAAACATCTCTCAGTCGACTGCTTTTTCACCAAGCGAGTTTGGGAAAGGATTTGCACGTGAAACAATTTACAAGCCACGCCACTGTCAATAGCTTTGACATCCCCGAATGAATGGTGGGAGGAGATCTTGACACCCGGCCTAAAGGAACTTCGGAGATGTAGGAACATATGTATGGTGCCTATGTTCTAGATCACGACAATAATGGATTACCCGCAGTGGGTAGAGAGACGAGGAGATAGGCATTGTGCTGCGCGCCTGTGCGACAGTTGGGGGAGAACTAGATCGGATTGGCAACACCAACTCATGATAATTGGTGATAGATCAAGCAAGAGCAAGAGCCTCTTGGCCCTATCGATAGGCAAACAATTAGTCACGGCTTTACAGGGTTCTCCAGGAATTTAAAGAAGTCTTTTTGCGAATGTCCACACACTATTTATTATAATTTGATTTTACCTCTATAAGGTTCAAAGACTTTGTACTATATATACATACATATGTATATGTATATGTATATGTATGTATGTATATATATATATATATATATATATATATATATATATGAACAAAACTACATGACTATCGTGTCCGAATTGGACTTGTCGTGTGGCATTCCAACCATGAGCCGCGTGCTCCATCCTGTACTTTCATTTCATTGTGTTCTAAAATACTCCGTGAGAGTCAATCAACCACAACATACATGCAACTCAATTCACATCATCAAGATTCCTTCAAATTTCAATTTTCAAAATGTTTTATCTCTCAAGCTGTAAATCGGAATCATGATATGTTTTTAGGGTTAGGTTCTCGTGACGAGAGCTTCAAAACTAGATCCCACATCGATATGTCTCGATAATTTTTTTTGTCATCACTAGTTACCAGGTTATAATACAACGGTTACCATATTAATAGCCAACGATTATCCTGTTGGTAGTAATGGTTACTAGATAGTGCCTATCTATTGTTAGGCATATCGCACTATATGTATAAAGTCTAAAGAAGAAGTAGTTGAGTGTTATCAAGTAGAAATTGATGATATCAAACCATCGGAGCACTCTTATGTAAGCCTTAGGGGTGTAGGAGCGATGTTCAGTAACCAGGTAACACACTGACTACAATATGATAGCTCTCCAATAACAATGGTAACCAGGTAACACACTAACTACAATATGATAGCTCTCCAATAACAATGTGATAACTAGTACATCACTATCTGATAACTATTGGGGCCGGAAAAAATCATCGAAATATATCAATATGTGATCTAGTTTTGAAAATATCGTCGCAATGAAGTCAAAAATATAAACGAATCATCAATCAGAGTTCGAGAGATGAAACAATTTTAAGTTCTAGAATTGGGAGAATCTTGCTGGTGCCAGCAATTTTGAAATGGTGCGCATGCACTCGTGGAGATGTTGCTTCTTCTACAACCCTCGAGGTACTGTTGCATGGCTTGTGTTGGTCCCTCTCCTTGCGCACCTGGTTCTAGCAAATCCGATGTGTGCTTTCATCCATGACGCATCCCAGTTCTAGCAAAACCAGTATGTTGCTTCGTCTACGACAGCTTTGACTAGAACCCCTTCGGTATTGACTTCTTTTTCGACGACTGTCTCGATCACGTCATCGTCTTCTTCATGGTGTTTCTTTGTGCCCACGGCTTCTAGTGTGGCTACCTCGACTTCGTTTACGTCGACCACAGCGACCTCTCGCATAGCTACCTCAATCACGGCTACCACACCCTCGCTCTTGGCTACCTCAACATCGGCATAAAAGGTTATCATCCGCTTGAGCAACTCGTCGGTTTCCACTCCAGTTTGAGTTTCCGCGACACTCCCGCTCTGACTGCGGGCGATGTCAGAGTATATTTGGCTATTACGACTATAGGAATATGATAGGATTTATTGTGATTGCATCTTATAGCTAGTATGTTCTTATACTCAAAGGTTTATACACTATATATACTTACCCTCAATATTTAATACAACCGCCCAATGTATTACGCCATATTCATCCTCCTGTGTGGTATGTACCAAAAATCAAGTGGTACCAAATATATGCGTATATATAATTGTTGGTATCTTCTTTTTTTTCCTCCAAACATCGCAAACACACGACCATGAAATTTTGTGTGTAGTCGTATATTCAGTACTACAACGTGTATGTTCTTTTTTCAATATTTTTGGTACAACGTAAATATCAAAGGCATAGGTACACCCATGCTTAGAAAAACCACCCTCGTCTTGGGAACCCCTGCAGGCGAAATTTGGTACATAAATATTTTAGAACAGCTCAGTTTACTGTCTACATCTTCCAAATTTTAGTTTCACTGAGGCGTTTACAGTGCCCTTAGCATGGCGTGGGCAATGAACCTATTTGTAGCCTCCGTGTAATGGATCCCGTCCCATGAAACGGACTCCGACGGGTTGACGCATGCCGTTGACGCCGGCGTACCGCAAAAGAATGTGAAGTTGAAGTTGTACGGCCCGCCGCCCCCGCCGCAGCACGCGGCCAAAGGCATGTTGCCAAAACCTGCAACGAATATACATTCCAAGAAAAATTAGTGACAACGAAGGACGTGTGCGTAATGTCAAGATCAACTGAAGAGGACGACATAGTGGGCATGAGGGCACCGTATTTTCGGGGAGAGGAGACGATTGCGGTGACGGGGTGG
This sequence comes from Stipa capillata, assembly GCA_019208055.1. Classification (NCBI taxonomy): domain Eukaryota; kingdom Viridiplantae; phylum Streptophyta; class Magnoliopsida; order Poales; family Poaceae; genus Stipa; species Stipa capillata. The sequence continues at coordinate 17,544 of JAGXJF010004050.1, read as the reverse complement.
TACATATCGGCGTAGTAGATAGCCGTCTCGGGGTGCGCTCGCCGGAGCTCGCAGAGCATGCGGTTCAGCGCGCGGTTGTGCAGTTCGGCGAGCTCGTTGAACCGCGTGATGCAGCCGGACGCCGGGTCGTAGTCGCCTGAGCCGCCGGGTAACAGGGCGAGCAGCTCCGGCTCGCAGCCGATCGGTATCATCCCTGTGACCACCACCGTCCTCGCTCCAACGGCGATCACGGCCTGCATGGAGGAAGGCAGGTAAAATGATCGACATGATGACCAGCGATTTGCCGACGGCCGGACTTTGTGTTAGCATGTTACGGTGGTGACTGAGTTGAGGGGAGTGCTTACGGTCATGGCCGAACGGATGGCGCCGACGATGTGCGGCACTAAGCTCTCCGCTAGGTCGACTGTGCCGTTGATAAGGAGGGCGAAGGAGTAGTCGTTGAATCCGATCTCTCCGAAGTAGAAGAGGGAGCTCGCCGTGATCTTTCTCTGCTCTGTAATATGTATAAGATAGTAGTGAAGGATTATCTCATTATTAAGAGAGGAGGATCCAGAAGTTTAGCTAGTAGTGAAGGATTATCTCATTATTAAGAGAGGAGGATCCAAAAGTTTAGCTTTCATTCACTTTTAGTATCCATGACATAGCTCTGAGATCCACTAATTTTATTGCAGTATATCATGGCGGTATTTTTGAGACAAATCTACACAGATACTTACAAGGTAATGTTAGCAAAGTTTAGAGGTATAGAGATATTTAATTTCACATGATATTTAATTTCACATATCCTGAAGTGTCACTGTGCGAGTTTCAAAGGAAAAAAGAATGTCCCCTTGTGCAGGTCAACTGTTTCTAATTGTATCCACAATTCCACTACCCGTTGATGATTAAGAAAAATAGGTCACATGTCACATCCCATGTGTGTAGATACAGCATCATAATTTACTATTCGGTTGGCATCACGAAATGTCTATTCGCTTAGTTTTAGCCACGATTAGACTTCGAGCATCCCGTGTGAGCCCGGGGTCGGATGGACTCGCGTCGTTCTCGCAAACAAATCCTACTCGCAGTGACAGAGCCAGAAGATGGGACCACTCAAATTTTAACATACAGTTATAAGTTAATAACTTTCCAGGAGATCTCCAGCAGTATAACGCTGGACTTTTTTTCTTAATCATGTCTTATAGAATTTTTATTACGTGAAGGAAAGAGAATAAAGAGAAATAATATTTTTTCTCTTAACTAAAAGATTATAAAAGAATACTAAATTAAGAATACCAGAGACATAAATATTAAAAATAAAGGAGGACAAGCTTCTTTATCATCATACACTATATTTCTATTACCTTCTCTAGATAATATAAATGGATATATAAGACTATCTTCTTTACTGAGATATCTTAATATACGTCCATTTGGTTGCCCCACTGGTACAAATAGTGTGCCACAATTGAAATTTCGCTCTCAGCCCACCGCAGTCCTGGAATACAAACTCAAGGACTAGACTCTTTCTATTACGCGTAGACCCTTTTAATCCTACATGACGCTCTCTGCCTCTCCTAATCAGACTCGTATAATCGTACAAATTGAGTTACTGTAGATCCTTGAGCTACCTCGAATGAATTCGAAGGCGCAAGCGCAACACGTACGTATATAACAGCGAATTGACACTAGCTCCTAGTTTACCGTAAAACATGGGAAGTGCTACTGCTATCATGAATGATGATATACTTACCGTGGCCTGAGGAGGCAAGAAGCAGCAAAACATTGTTGAACCAGGTCGTCTCGTTGCTAAGAGACACCGGCACGAACGTCGTTATCCCTCTGCTCTTCAAGAACGCCGGGTCAAGCGCCGTCGCACCGCCCACCGCGAAGTTCGCGCCGTGTCGGAAGTCCTCAGCGGTCTCGCCGGCCAGGTACGGCGTCGGCTGCGACAACCCCAGCGATTCCACTGCGTCGCCCACAAAATCGTGAAACTAATTGATCTGTCCTGCAGGTTAACGCATACATATACGGATATACCCACCGGAATGATCTGTTGTTGAATAGTTACCGATGAAGTCGATGACGAGACGGCCGTCGGAGGCGCGGCCACTTGGGCGATGAAAGTAGGTATCGCCATACGGCGCGTTGGTGAAGGGCCCGCCGGCGGTGGCCGGGAGGATGGCCGAGTTCCCGGTGTCGGTGAGCGAGTCGCCAAAGCTGAAGACGCGGTCGTAGTGCGCCTGGCCGTGACCACCGTTGGGGACGGGCACAGCGGAAGCCTGCCCGGCGACGACGAGGAGAAGGGCCACGAGGAGCCGGGAAAATGGCGCCATTGAGAGTTTCGGGAGCCTGCTGTGATCTGTAATAATGCCATATGCGCGGGTTTGCCGGCCGCTTCAATGTCGCTGTGTTTTGACTTTTGAGATTCGTCCGTCATGGATGCCTGTATGCTCGTTCGAGTTTATTTTCAACTGATGTTTGGTAGTTTTTATCTGTCAAACACAACTGGAACACGATGCTGATTTGATGGGCAAAGCAATGTCGACTAAATAAAGTGAAATTAGAGGTATGGATCCAAACATAAAAGGTCGTCCAGGTCAGTATGAACTAGTAGCACTAGTGCACCTCCTGGTAAACTAACGTGTTCATAAGATGAACTACTTTCACCATTTACACTTTATTTGTTCAGGAGTATTTGTCATTTACTCCTTTCTACCCTCCACCCTCCACGGCCACACACTAGATAGGTTCACGGTAATTATTGCCTAGTTACATGTGTCTTTGTCAAAGTGGCAACTACTCCCTTTTTTCTTTTTTTACTTGAAACGGAGGGAGTATCTCGGACGGAGGGAGCCACGTGTAATCTTTTTTTCTTTTTTACTTGAAGTAATTTTGATAATTATTTTTTATAACTTTCTATCGATATATACCAGTATAATTATAATATCATAAAGGTAGGGCGATGGAGAAAGAGAGGGTTTTTCAGTCAATGATAATATGAGACCTATATCTCCGTCATCACATATGGTCAAAACCGCTTATAACAGTGCCACATCATCCTACACCATGCTAAAACCAAGTATAAAATCGCTATAGAAGGTTATTCGTACCGCTTTCAAAAAATTGTGGTGCTAATTGTCTCTTTTTTAAGGGGATTATGTAACCAAAAAGTGAAATCTAGACTTTTTTTAAGTAAAAAAAGTTCTTCATCATATTTTTCATTTCTTAAGTTCTTTCGCCAGCTGTCTATGAGTTTTTTTTGTTTGTTTCACGGGCACTTCTAATTTGCCACCAGTTTAGTTTATTTCACTAAACGTCTCGAATGGCTACACGAGTACATTTCTATTTATTCTCGAATGGCTACACGAGTACATTTCTATTTATTCTAGTTTTTTATTTTTATTATACATAAAATTCTTAAATTGTTTAAGGGGCACTTTTCTCTTGTTATGCTAGTATTTATATTTGGTTCCATGGATATTGTTGAATTGTTTATGGAGCACTTTATATTTGTTTTGCTACTTTTATATTTTTATTCTACTCGTGAATTATTTAATGAGCATTTTTTTGTGTGTTCGCTATACTAATAGACAAGTTTGAAAGAATCTTGATTTGGACAAATGACTTAAAATTTATGAGTATTTAAATTTTTTAATTAAAAAGACTATCATAGCTACTTTCACGAGCACTGCTAGGCCGCTCACATCGTCACTTGGCTGGATGATGCATCGCCTGGCTTACCGCCGCAACTTAGGCAGCGGCACATATAGGCGCTCACGAATGGGAGATCTCTCAATAGAGGGGCGTGAAAACCATTGTAAACATGACTTTCTTCCCCATCTTCATCCTTTCCTCTATTCCCCTCTTCCTCTACGCATGCATTGCCATCGCCTATCATTGTTCCTCCAAACTCTTGTCCGAGCTCCCACGCCTTCATCCCTTCCCCTTCCTCCCGCAGTCAGCGGCGATCCCACTTCACCACCATCTCGCTCTCTTCGTCGTTGTGCACCATAACATTACATCGGCGGTTGTGTCGTACTATCCCTGACCATTGCCACAACCTGTTGTCCTCTCCTAAGCTGACGTCGGGCGGCGCCGTTGCCATCACAGCTGGTCTAATACCACTTTTGCCTCCCTTTAAGCTCGAGGACATCGGTGAACCCATCTCTAAACCAAACATACCTTAACCCCTTGCATGAGTAAGACACGAGGGAGCAATAGAGACTCGCTCAACAGTTAAGAACGATAGAAAACAAAGAAGTAGAACATGTGACACATGACTAGTGGATGCATGGAGTAGCCGGCTGATGGGTGCATGCATAGAGCAACATTTGGTAGCTATGTTTACATGCATCGTCCCAAACAGTGATCGACCCAGCACCAAGCGCAGGGCAAGCTCCATTGAAGGGTAAGGGTGAAGATTTATTATGAGCTATCGTCGTGAGTAAGGCTGGAAACGAGCCGAGCCGAGCCGGCATGCGGCTGGACTCGTCCAGGCTCAGAAAAAGTCGAGCTGAGCCTGGCTTGGCTCACCTAGACCAATGAGCCAAGGAAGGAGCTCGGGCTCAGGTTTAGTCCAAGGTCGAGCCAGGTTAGACCAGCTCGTGAGCCAAGCCTCCACTAGAGCCGACCCACTTGATCCTGACCTGCACTCCCTTTCCTCATTCCATCCGGTAGCTTGCACTCCGTCTCACTCGCAACAGCGTGATTAGGGATAGGGCAAGCGCGCCGCTGCTGCTCCTCCGTTGGACGCGGCCGCTCTCGTTTGGATGCCATCGCACCTTCGATAGCCGCAACTCCGCCAACAGACTCCGCTCTACTGACAATTGCTGCTCCGCCCCACCGACAGCTGCTGCTACTCCGTCGCCGCCGCAACTCCTCTCCCGATCGTTGACACCGCCGCTCCTCTCCTGGAGCTAGGAGGAGCATAGGGGGAGGCACGGTGATGGGGCTGGGGCCACGGCTTCTTGCTATCGCTGGTGGTTGAGGGTCTTCCGACCAGCGACGTAGCAAGGCGGGGAGGTGAGGTGGCCTCGGCTTGTCGGGCAGGGGAGACACACGAGAAGCAGTTGCTAGAGCAAGACTACGAGACGGAGAAACGCCGAGGGCAGAGCCATAGGGACATCGTTGTTGGACGAGCTCTGATGAGAGCAGCGCGGCTCGGGAGGCGCGCTGGTGGCGGGGGCAGACTTCGGCTAGCTGTCGGCCGGAGCCGACAATAGTGGCAGTGGCTATGAGCTACCACAACAATAGTAGTCCGAGGAAGGAGGCCAGGGGGCGTGGTAGCTAGCTCCCGATAGTTGCGGGAGCAGGACGGCCGCAAAGCTGTTAACAGCGACGACATCAGCTCCTCAGCCCCTGTCATGGACCCGGAGTGGTAGCCTAGCGAGGGGTCGCATGCACTCGCGCATTGAAGAAAGGGAGGCACCGCTGCTACGCACTCCACGTATGCTGGTGCAACGAGACGCAATGAGCCTCAACACCTCTGAGCGGCTTGCAAGTATTTTCGGCTCGGTTTGGCGAGCTCTAAGAGCTAGAAGGAGACTTGGGCTCTACTCGTTGCCCATCTGAGCCGAGCCGAGCCCGAGCCAAACCTGGATCGAGCCGTGTGCCTCGAGCATTCTGTCCACCGCTATGAAGTTAGCTGCACCATTCTTGTTCCGTCACTTGTCCCCCACCCCCCTTATTTTCAACGGCATTGAGTGGATAGACACCCATTAATTTTCACGTAGGTTTACCTAGATTCTTATCTTCTTTCCCTATGTCAAATTGATCTGGTTCTGTTTTTTCCAGGAAAATTATTTGTCGATTTCTTTTCCCTACGATGCGTTTTTATTTGACCAGCTCACCTGGGCAGGTATGGCGTCTACGATGGAGATTAACAGTGGGATGAGTTTACTAAAACTAAATCGCCTCTCTTGACAAAAACACTACTACTAAGGTGAATGGCCTACACGTTGATGAAATTCATCGATAATCTACTACTCATTGCCGTGGTTATTGTCAATCATGACATTATTACGAGATTCGATATTTCTGGCATCGAATATAATGAAATTCAACACACGTTGTCTTAAGGACCTGATGATAACATACTGTTTATTAAGAATTTTCAGTGTGAAATATAGATACTAACGTATTTCTATCCGTAAGTTGTTAATATAAATTGGATGATTTTTTTCTACAGAAAAAGCTCTACTAAAGGGCTCTGTTTTTTATCGTAAAAAAGAAGGGCTCTGTTCTTGGAGAGAAATCAAAAAATTTAGTCCAAAGCTTCACAGAGTTCATTCTCGGTAGCGGGCAACATCGGCAACAGAGGAGTCTTCGGATACGGTAATGGGCCACGGTCTCTTGCTCTTCCGACTCGTGCGTCGACGGATGTAACTCGTTGTTCCTTCATCGTGCGGCTCTCGTCGCCTGAGGCCCCTCCGCCGTCGGCCTGTTACGAATTCCTCATCCACAAGTCTGTATTCAACCCGTACAAATTTGAATTTGTATTCGAATCACGTGATCAATAGTCCAACCGTTTTTAGTATACGTCTACGTGTGCAAGAGTGCAAGAGGAGGACCAATTTGTAAATTTTGTAAACCTGCAGCCTCGTTTCCTCTCTGAAAACCCTAACCCCCTTCTCCCTCCTCGTCGCCGATCGGACCCCCATCCACAAACGCGCCGCCATGCCGGACGTGCAGCCGCTCGTCAGCGACTTCGTCCTCAAGCTCAAGCGCCGGTAAGTAGCTCCCCGCCCCGTCCGACTCGGTGATTGCCGAATCGGAGTCGCTCCGGTTTGCTCATGTCCGTGTGTTTTTGTGTGTGTGCTCGCGCAGGAAGGTGGAGGGGTCGCATGCCGTGGCGCGGCAGACGGCGGAGCTGCTGCGGTCGGTTGTGTCGCAGCACCGGATGGGCAGCACCAACCAAGCGGCAGCCCTCGCCGACGCCATCCGCGCTGTCGGGGAGCAGCTCATCGCAGCCAATCCCATCGGTGAGCCTAAATGCTTTTTCTTTCGAATTGTGATACCATCGTGTTACTGTTAGATTTGGATGCTAGTGGTTTATTTTGAATTGTTCCTCATAGTTTATTTCCTCTCTGCGTCATTGCCTTAGTGGTGCTGGACTCAGTTCGGTGGAATGTATTGCTGAATTACTGAACTTTGTGTGTTGCTCCAAGTGCTAAGTCCATTGATTGTTGGCATAGTTTAACCAAAATATTCTCAAGTATGATGCTCCTTTTCCTTGTGTGTTTACTGTGTGACATGTTCACCTAGATAATGTCTTGCACACTGTTTGCTTCATTATTTGCAAACGTAGATAATGTATTAGTTGGCTTTGAGTGGACTTGGGTCCTGGCCATAGAAGGCATATACCTCACAGGGTAGCTGAGCTTCCAAGAAATAGATTGGTTTAATTTGCGAATTCTCTCTATGGTCTATTTTTAGTCACTATTTCTTAAAAGGTTGTATTGTTCTTCATGCTGATTGCTTCAGAGTGTCATGTTACTCATGTAATTTAATTTTGGTCAAGTATATGGCCATCATACGTTATGTACGTGTGACATATCAGTGAACTTGATTCACTTAAATGGAAATTCTGATTTCTAAAATAGCTTTTGGTCCAAACCATTGCAGTAGCTTTCTATTTCATTCACCAATACCTTGGACTTCACTTGCATATTTTATTTAACTAAACATAGATCCCCTATATTTCAAAAAGAGTAGATAATAGCCTGCCAGCCAAAATAGTAAAAAGATGGTTTTCTAGAAACTTATACGAACATGAGAGATACAAGTCAATATGGTGAGATTCTAGACCTAGCATTCCCGAGGAAGCTTACTAGTTATTCCACAGGAGCAGCTTAGTTCAGCTGAAGCATTTCATCAGCTTTCTTCAGGTTTAGGTTGGACCAGAAAATAACTTTTCTTGACATGTGAACTTCATTTCTCTGACTTGTTCATTTTGGAGAAGCACAAACAAAGTTATTGGGACATGTTAATTAATTTTTGCTTGTACTTCTATTTGTTGGCATTAGTACCATTAGAACTTACATAAGTCGTCAGTCTAGGCAAAAGAAGCATGGAACGTTGGTCGATGGTGCGTCCCATGACCCGGGTTCATTTGACCCCAATCGAGTGTCGGGATCGAGTCCGGGTCGACATGGGTTCACAGCCGGGACATGACCTGAACATCTTCCACCATTGAGAGGAAGAAGAACCAGCAAGAAGGAGACGGGGGAGGAAGAGCGAGATGCCGCCGGTGTCACCTCTCACTGCTGCTGTCGCTGCCTATGCATCCACAGATCTGGAACATCCTTCGCCGTCCCACCCGAGTTCGACCATGGCTTCTTTGGTCGGTGTCGTTGGTCGCCGCTGCCACATCTGCTCTGTTCCTCAGCTCTGTTTTTTTCTGCACATGGTGTTGTGGCGGCTGGTGCTGGCACCTGGGATGTGGAGACGACAAGTGAAATCCCTAATTGATGTAATGGGCCACATGGGCCAATGTGCAAGCCCAGCTGACTGGGCTTGGCAGCTTTTTTCTTTTTCTTTTTTCTCTTTTACTTGCTGTTCCTAGCCCACCTTCTTTTCCTTTTCCCCTCTTTGCAACTATCATTTAGGGTTGCGTACCATTAAATTGTTGGTTCACGACCCATGTCCCAAATTAGTGTCCCGATGAGGTGGCGCCCCACGTCCCGCGATCCCATTCCTTTACCCGAATGACCTGGATTCGTTGTAATTATGGTCTAGGCAGTTAATGTTTCATCTGTAGTTACATATCAATCAGCAAGTTTCATGAATAATCCAATTGCATAATGGTGCTTAGGTGTTAGAAATAATGATGCTTTCGTCATTACAAATGGTACCCTCAGTAGAGGGTGATACTTACTATTGAGCTTCAACTTCATGTATAGTGGACAATGTGTAGCTAATAGCTAAATGTAATACCTTAATCTGTAGTAACACAGAATATGTCGCCCATCCTTTCTTAAGCTTAATGTTAGCTGTTAATCTTTGCGGAATCTTTCTCTCTTTTTGCAGAGCTCGCTGTTGGAAACATTGTGAGACGTGTTTTGCACATAATAAAAGAGGAAGATATATCTTCTACAGCAGTTGGTATTGAAGGTCTTTCTGTAACTGTTGGCAGTGATGATGAATATGATAGTGGAGATGATGACCGTCCTACCTTATCCGCTGCTGTTCTTGCTTCCCATGCTAGAAATGCCCTTCGGGCACCTTCGTTGCAGACTCTCCTGGAAGATATTCCTTTGAGCACTGCACTTTCACGTTCTGCGTCATCAACTGGGGATTCAGACGGGAAAAGTAAATATATGATCTCAAGAATTCTCTTTCACTACTTATACCCCATGCACTCTAATTCTTTTCTGTTTGTTTTAGAATCATCTTGTTTTTAAGAAATTATTATATGTACCTGATTGATATATGCTCAAGTTTATGCTACCCCTTCGGGACCTATACATTCTAATATTTATGTTATTGTTGACACTGAAATTCTGCATATTCCACGTCAGCAGCTGGAGATAAGAGCTCAAAAACGCGGAAACTAAAGCATGATGTTATTGCTGCCATTGGCGATCTGATTGAGGAGATTGATACATGCTATGACCAGATTTCTGAGCAAGCTGTGGAGCTTATTCACCAAAAGTATGATAATCCTTTGGCCAACATGCATCAATATAACTTTAAGCTAAAATAATCAAATCTATCTTCTTTATGTCAAATACTTAAATGAGGGAAAACATTTTTGAGCTGTTGCATAGGATAGGGATTCTGGATAAGGTTGATGTGTATTCGAAAAGAACATGTGCCCAATGGGATGATTAATGATAGCGATGTGGTTTTCCATCCCTTAGAATTTCCTCATCTTAACTATCTGGGTGATTACACTATCTTTATTTCATATCTCTTTCATGTTTTCTGTACTACTCTTAACTAAACAGATAATTGCGAGGAAAAGTAGTCTGTGCTTATGGCACACAGATACCATTACCATAGAAATTTTAATCTAGCAAAGTTTTGCAAAGACTTATTTACATTTTAGATGTAAAGAAAACTTAAGCTCATAATGCTCCTCAATATTGATTAATATCAAAAATAGATTCAGAGATCCTTTTATCACCTAAGGACCATCTGAAAGTTTTTGCTTGTATTATTCAAATACTAATTATACCTAGTTAATGCTTTTGTTTGCCACAGTGAGGTAATCCTAACTCTAGGTCGTTCAAGAACTGTGAAGGAGTTCCTGTATGCTGCAAAGGAGAAGAAGCGATCTTTTCGTGTATTTGTTGCTGAAGGTGCTCCAAGGTTTGTGTGCTCTGCCAACTTTGTTGTGAACTGACTATTTCTTGTACTTAGGATCTCCTCGCTTGTTTCACTGTTGTAGTTTCAATGTTTGATTCAGATACCAAGGACATGTTCTTGCGAAAGAGCTGGTTGAGAAAGGTGTACAAACTACTGTCATAACAGATTCAGCAGTTTTTGCTATGATCTCCCGAGTTAACATGGTATGTATGCACAGTGATTTTATTGTTTAGACGTTTTTGTTTCTATTACAACTATAACTCCTGATTTATTATCTTATAGGTCATAGTTGGAGCTCATGCCATAATGGCAAATGGTGGGGTCATTGCACCAGTAGGGATGAACATGGTTGCTCTTGCTGCTCAAAGGCATGCTGTGCCCTTTGTCGTGGTTGCTGGCAGTCATAAGGTTGATTTCTATATCTTGTGCATTTCAATGTGACATCTATAAAATTTTGCGTTCTATGTAACCAAAGAACTAGATATATGCTTTCCTGTTATTTTAAAGGCATAGCATGTGGTCCTTGACTGAATGTTTGGTCAACATACACAGTGGTTTCTCTGGGTTCTGATGAAATTTGTCTGCATTCTCCTGTTGTTAACTGACTTGTTCCAATGTCCATAATGAATGAAGGACATAAGTGGGCTCAAATAAGTCATGATGCGATGCTATCTGTGTCATGTCAGAAAAATACCATTATGATTGTACCTCAACCAAATATTTTCACTGCATCAAACACCAATACAAATATTTGTTGTCAACTTGTCATTTACTGTTCTCCACAAATATTCTGGTCATCTCAGTTGTCAGGACGTCACTTGATACTTGCAGATTCTGTAGTCTGGATTGCGCTTAGATAGACTTAAAACGTATGGTGTATTCATTATCCTTGCTCTTCTGTCTAGTTTGATAAGATAAGTTTGTATTCAGGAGAAGGATTTTCTGTAGAATATCAAACTAGACAACTGGAGTTTGTCCTCTTCAGTTGTCAGCTAAACCTTGCTTTGGTGAGGATTAACCCTGTGACCTCTGACAAATGACAACAACAAGCAGTATTTGACTGCTGAGGTGCCACTTAAATCATCAGTAGAAGGCTTTATACCTTAAAAACTATGATTATTCCTGTTAATAATAGTGTAGGGCAAGAGTAAGAGTGTTGTTTTCTGTTAGATTGTTCATACATTAACAATGATCTAAGGTATAATGTTTGTTTCTGAAATTTTTCCTATGCTTCTCTCTTTTTATTTGTTGCCAACTTTTATGTCTCACAGTAGAAACTCAATCTTCTTCATTTTTGCCAACTTTTATGTCTCACAGTAGAAACTCAATATTCTTCATTTTTGCATGGCAGTTATGTCCTTTATATCCACACAACCCGGAGGTTTTACTGAACGAACTTAAATCACCATCTGATTTGCTTGACTTTGGTGAGTTCTCAAACTGCATGAACTTCAGTACTCAGGATGGTACTCCTCTTCTAAATGTTGTCAATCCAACATTTGACTACGTGCCACCGAAGCTTGTGAGCCTTTTCGTCACCGATACGTAAGTTATTTTTGCACCTATTTTTGGAATCACGTAAACAATGAGGCTGTGTTTGGTGCAATGTTTGTGCCTTGTGTGGTAGTTCCATGAATTCTAATGTGATGCACTCGTACTTATAACATGGTATCGTTTCATACAGAATGTAGGCAAACTCAAGTTATATCACGTGACCTTTATGTGTGAGAACTGTGATTTACAATTGATAACTCAAAATTTAGGAACGGAGTGTAGCTCAGTTGGTGGGAGGTGTGTGTACCCCCACACCCCACCCATGCTGGTTCGAGTCCTCTTCCCCTCAAATATGGGTGCCTTTGGTCTTCTTTAAAGAAAAAAAATATGGTTCTTCCTAGGTATTCTCGTTTAGTGTTTTAAAAAAACGAAATTTAATCTGATTGATACGTATGTCAACCATTATAATTCTTTTCGTAAACTCTTTACCCTTCCATCGATATCAGCTCCTTGTTAACATACTTATCAATCTTTATCTGACAGTGGCGGGCACAGTCCATCATATATGTACCGGCTTATTTCTGAGTACTACTCAGCTGATGATTTGGTAGTACAGCGGAAGTCAACATCTTGAAAAGCCACAAGGCACTCTAGACTACTGGTGTGTTATCGTTCTGAAGATAATTTTGAGATTTGTTTAAACTCAAGTGCTGTGGCCACACTCATCTCAGTTATTTCCTTCTGCCTGTAGAGTTGGAGATGTTGCTCTCTTCAGTGGAATGGCTGTTTTGCCCTGGAAGTTCATTTGTGTAATTACTATCAAATTGCAGGAGATCAATGCAACATGCCCCTTGCGATAATTTTAATCTTGCGGCTTTTTCAGTGTAAACTGCTGAGGCAATGGGGGCGTGACCGTTTAATGAATGAATTGTATAAACTATAGAAGAGGCCACATATGTGGTGCACAGTGTAGAGTGTGGCTGTTATGCGGCCGTGCATCCTGTGGCCTAGTCCAAATTTTGTTTGCTCGAAATCCCAAATATTCCGTACGAGTATTAGACCTGCGCAAGTGCACATTGATGGACCAGCTGAGGATTTTTGATATATTATACTTGTTCGTGGTTTTTGATCGTCGGAGATTCAATTTGGTGTGCAAGAGAGCACGGTTTTTCAATTAAATATCGTGCATCAACTATGATGTAGTCGTTCTAAGGGGAATTTCTTTCCCTACCAAGTGTGAACTGCACGCGCAAAATGCTGACCTGCTGTTGATAAAAAATCTCTGATTGCTCATATATAATATAGTCTGGCACCGGTATGTGGCCATCGAAACATATAGCTACAATTAAACTCATGTGCACTGGGACAATTCCATGCTCCTCAGATGGGAATGGGATCGGCGACCTGGATGGACAGCAGCAGGTCGTGCTCCGGCAAGGCAGGCTCCACTGCCATCGGTGGCAGCGAGAATTGCCTGTAAGTGGAGCTCCCGCTGCAAAGCTCCTTCATGGTCACCAGAGCTGCGACGGTGTTCCTGAAGATGCCCTGGTCTGCTGCCATGGGAGCCATCTCTGCATCGGTGCAAAACTTCCTCGGTCACCCATTGCCGCAGTCCGTCGTCATCGTTGAGGAGGCGAACACAGCCTCCATGGTCGCCTCGCACTCGCGGATGAGCCTTGACATGAGCTCCGTCGTGAAGAAGGGCTGCTTGAGCATCTCCCGGATGAACGGCAGACGGAGGAGCCTCCCGGTGCGTTTGTCGTACTTCTTCAGGATCTTGGCTAGGCCTGCAAAGTTCCATCGATCAGCATACATCTTAACCAGGGCTTGTTGCGCACACAGCTACATAAGATTTCTATCTTGTTACATTGCATACGCACAGAATTCAGATACAGAGCATGCCTTTTATTATCATGCCACAGGCTGGTAATTGGAGAAAGTTTTGGCAGATGATTGCTAAGCCAGAAAATAAGTAGTAAGTTACTAAAGCCCTTAAGCTTGTCAAGAACTACTCATAACCTGAGCAAAAACCCAATAGGCACGAGAGTCGCAGAGTACAGGACAGTACTGAACCTGTGTAGTTGACGGCGCTGTAGTTGAGCAGCAGTACCATCTCCCCGTGCAAATCCACGATCTCCCTCCTCACCTTCCTCATCTCCGCCGCGCACTCGGCCTCCGACCCCACCTCGTCGGCCACCGCCTTCACCGTCTCCCTCAGCTCCTACACAATGCACATAGTTCATCTCTTTATGAATCACTGCACTATTTTCCCGGTATACATAAACTTTCATGCGTAGGTACCTACGTACCCTGTGGCGCATGATGAACTCTTCCTCCTGCTCGAGGAAGAAGGCGTTGAACCTGTCGACCTCGTCGTTGAGCAGCCGCACGAAGGCGGCCTCCGCGGCGGCGCGGCGCGGCGAGGAGGAGGAGCGGTCGTCGCCGGCGGAGACGAGCCGGACGAGCACCTTGAGGCGCTTGTAGGCCAAGAACTTGTCCCTCCACCCCGGGAGGCTCTCCTCTACCTGCTCCTTGAGCCTCTTTCCGAACTTCATCTCCCCAAACTACACGTACATAAACTCTCTTTGCTCTCAAACTACTTCAAATGGAGGAAGGAGTTGGGATTGGGAGAGACGAGGCATTGTCACGTTGTTATGGAGGAGTGCGGGAAGAGGCTAGTCGGTTTGGAATATTTGAGGCATATGCCATGGTTAGCATGGAGGGGAAGGAGGTGGTGAGCCTATTAATGGCCTACTACGTGATTCTGGGAGGCTTCCCCCATTGATTCAAACGAGTACCACTTTTGTCGGTGTACTTGTCGTTAGGATGTACGGGGCGCCTAGCACGCGAGGTATACGGGAACGAATGAATTGGGTACGTATATATTAGATATTATACATCATGCCATGCTTATATTGGCCCTGTTGCTGATTTGTATCGAGAAACATTGCTATTGGGAAATGCAATACATCTGTAGTCTGCTCAGTGTCTGAATTATGTTGAGAACTTTAAGGTAGAAAGAGCTATTGCTTATTAATTCTAGGAGATTTTTATAGTTTCAGTTAACGACGAGTTTGGTTACAAACTTTTTCCCTCGGTTACTTCTACTGCAGAGTAGCAGTGGGTATTGTAGGGGAACTTCATTTGTTTTGCATTTTGAGAGGGAAATAAATATCAGTGTCCATTCTTAACCGAGTGATAGGATCTTGGTGATATTTTTACGTCTTGCCGGGCTTCAATTGCGAGCATTAATCTCTGATCAAACAAAAACAAAAACAAAATAAAATGCTGCCACTGTAAGATGTGACCATTACTAGCACTGGATTGTTGAACACGGTTTCTACCTGTCGACTATATATGGAATGCACTCGGTCAAAGCAACAAGGAGAGAATTCTTCGGGGGAAGAGTAAAGCGTCAAAAAGAGGACCGAAACAAAAGAAAAGCAAGAAGATATACGAAGGATATTCCATTCCAGGACTCCGGACGCGACCAGGAGCTCCGAGTCTCCGGAGAGTGTCTTTGTTCCCCGGTGATCCACATTGATTATCTTCCCCTTGCCCTGTTCATGGAAGGTATGATTCCATGGGAATACGGAATCTTATTAATGTTAGAACTATTAAGCCAAAACCTATATTAATAACAATTCCTATTTAAATCTCAAAGGTTTATTAATAGAAGGGCATATGTAAAATCTTTAGTCCTTAGTATAGGTGGAAGAAAACTAGCATATAAGATAGGATATTTAACACCTTTTTATAACATGGAAAAAGGGAGAAACAACGTGTGCACTAACTCACTTGCCACTTCACGCCCGCGCGTCCTGTTCGTGGCTGAGTTGGGCTCGGGCCAGCCATGGCTCGTGGACGAGTGATGTAGTGTTTTGCCGGTCAGACTGGAAGGGTAATTACATGATATTAATACCGTAATGGATGCGTTACTGGGAGATTAACAAGGAAAACATAAAATGGCTCATCTGATTAATCATGGGAGTTACAACGGTGTGTTACTGCAATAATGTGGAAAATTAATCGTGGCTGTTACCCCTCCCTACCGCGCGACTATACAAAGAGGATACGGGAGAGGGACATAATACAAAGCAAGAGCAAGCTTTCCTCCACTACCTCGCAAATGCCCACGTTCCTTTTGCCGTGGCACACCTCATCGGCTACTCTGTCCCGGTTGCAGCGTGCACTGTTTGACGGGAGAGTAGGTCTCCGAAGCCTTCGTCTCATGAGAGTGTGCACCTCGTGGGAGACGAATAAGGTTTTTGAGAAGTGACGACCGTCGCAATTGTTTGCCGTACATCTACTTGCATGATGTCCTGTTCGTCTACTCGCTACTCGTTTGTTTACTTCCACGATGTCCTGTTCATCTATGACCGCTACTTCCTCAATATCGTCTTCGTCTTCGTCATCACAGCGTCGCCGGAGGAAATCGATTCATCCGCCATAAATGCCAACACCTCTACTTCCCCTATCAGCAGTGGCAAGTAATACATGAACTTTCTTGTCATATTTCTAACTATTATGTTAGCATGTTTGGTTTATATATGCTTGAATGCTTTTTGGTAGTTACTAGAATGTCTAGGTTGTACGTGCCATGCTCACAGGATAATACAGCAATGCTCAGAATTCTCATATTCATGATTTTATGTGAATTAAAATAAACTTAAAAGTGTTAATTATTCTAACAATCCAAATACCCTGCTTTAGGCACTTTGGTTTTACGATAGCTAGCTTTGATCTGCCGTTGGTGCCTTTTAAGAGAGGAAAATCAAAGTCACTCTTTGGTTGACGGCTATGAATGTCTACGGGTCACGGCTGGCAAATCTGAAGGAAGCCTTACCTCCGAGCAAGAGAAGGCATTTAAGAATGCCACCACACTCTTTGTAGGTGGCGTTCTTAGTGTTCTTGTTGATCGCCTTTGCGATATGTATATGCACATGAGAGATGCAAATGAACTGTGGGATGCACTCAAAGCTAAGTTCGGTGCATTGGATGCAAGTAGTAAACTGTATGTCATGGAGCATGAGATACAACTCATTATGAAGGAACTCGAAATCCTCAAATGTGCATTACTCGACAAGTTTGTGGCTCTGGGCATTATTGCCAAATTGCCTCCCTCGTGGAGCAATTTTGCCACGACTCTGAAACACAAGAGACAAGAAATCTCCGTTGAGAACTTAATAACATCTCTTGGTGTTGAGGAGAAATCTCGGGCGAAGGATGTGCATCCTAAAGGATGTGAGAGACAAGAAATCTCCGTTGAGAACTTAATAACATCTCTTGGTGTTGAGGAGAAATCTCAGGCGAAGGATGTGCATCCTAAAGGACGTGAGGGACAAGAAATCTCCGTTGAGAACTTAATAACATCTCTTGGTGTTGACGAGAAATCTCAGGCGAAGGATGTGCATCCTAAAGGACGCGAGGGACCATCCAGTGCTAACTTGGTATAACAGAATGGTTGCAGCAAGTTGAAAGGGAAAAAACTAGGTCAACCAGATCACCAACTACAACAAGAAGAAGAATCCGATGAACAAGGTTGGAAAACCTTACTTCGTGTGCAGTGAACTTGGCAATTGGGCTAAGGAATGCAAAATCCACAAAGGAAGAAAGGTTTAGCTGGGACAGGGCTCCAAGTCTGTCGATGTCACTATTAGCAATATTGATACGGGGACAGCCGGGTATGGTAATTTACCTATTATTCTTTCGGTTTGTCAGTTTACTGATTGGTGGATTGATACTGGGGCTAATATACAT
>JAGXJF010004049.1:0-11457 GCA_019208055.1 Stipa capillata | reverse complement strand
ATTGCTTCGGGCAATGTTTGACTCATGACCCCATTCCATTTCCGACTTAGGGTTTACCCTTCAATTAGGTTTTAAATGCGTCCAGGATTTCTGAAATTTGTCGAGGGTTTAGGGTTTCTACCCTGGGAGCTATGGATGAGCTCATGGGACCTTCTTATCTACTAGGATCTGCTCTGCCACTAAACCCTAATTTCCAGCTCCTTAGGGTTTCCGGATTAGTGACGGGGATTCACCGGAGTGTTTGATGACTTCCTCTACTCTTATTAATGATTTTGTTATTTTGAATACTTCAAATAAGTTGATTGGTGTTTTGACATTGTTATTTGACATACTTCAAATAAATTGATTGGTGTTTGTATAAATATCCACCGAGGACGAGATATTAACATATTCTATAAAGTAAAGTTGATATACTACTAGGTTTGAATAAGGTGTGGTTGATGATAATGCCATGTATGCATGAATGCAGAGCAAATACCTATTTATCGTAACGTGGTTATTACAATTAGGGACACCATTCCTATCTCTAATTCGTCCATTTTGTGTAACTGAAGAAAGTATCCAATTCAAAATTAAAGGAGAAGAAGCAGAAATAAAATTTGATTACAAACCTGAAGAAATCCTTTTGAATTATATTAAAGTTCCTTATAAGCATTCTATTAGTGAACTATCGTGTTCAAAAGTTAATCAAAAGCCTATAAGTGGAACCAACAATCTTAATAGCTACAGGAAAAAGCCACATGCACGACATAAGTATGGCAGCAACCTACCTATATTACTTTGGGACAATGAGATAAGGGCACTAGCTAAAGGTGTACATGACACTAAAGGTAGTCCACTTTCAATAGTACAACATGTTGATGATCTAATAAGAGAAAAGGGTTTAGTTTATCATGACATATCTCACCTCTCATGCAAGGCTAAAAAGAGAAACTTTTGCCACACATGGATGCTGCACCAAATCCCTAAAAGGTCAGCATACCATAATAAGATTAACAACCACTTTGGTAAGTGGGCATTCCATCATCACTTTCTCCCAGATAAATCCATCAAAACAAGCACACAAGAGCACACTACAAGATTTCAGCATCTTACAAAGGATGGCAATCAAGAAAGACTGGAGAGATCTTTTCTACTAATCAAATTGTTTGTGTGCCTAATGAATTATGGGGAGATGACTCCACAGAACAGGAATGACGCTCCGCATATGAGATACGAGTGGCTCACGAGCATGAGTTCGTGGAGATTGCCACAATTGAATGCTGGAAATCCAGATCGATTCAACCACAACTTTCCAGCAACAGAGATGCAACAGGGTTTGCTAAACTTGCTTTGGCAAGCCAGAAATAGAAGAGAAAAAGCATATGCATTAAATGGGCTGGCATATTATTTCAATTTTATGCCCAGAGATTTCAAGAAGATGCCCGAAGACTCCAAAGGAAAAGAAGTCAGATCATCTGACAATCAAAGTTATTCTTCCAGAACAGGAGACAAAAGAATAAGGATAGATGGCTTTTTGCCACAAGAAGAAAAATTATTTGATCTAGATACTAGATCACTGGATATCTATCCAACAGGAGAAGGGTCTTCCAAGTTATTAGATCCAAATATTGGGTCATCAAATATTCTTCCCGATGAGGAAGGAGAAGGCAGATCATCAAGAAATGATACCAAGATGCAAGAGATATTTTCTCAAACAACATATGGAGTTCTTGGCATACCACAAAAGCCTGAGCCACAAGCATTTCCATCCACTATATTTACATCTACAGAACCTACCACTTCATCCCATCATTACATTAGAATAGAAGACCTACTCATAAAATTCCCACAAATTAGAGCCATTGCGTCTTCATCAAATCAAGCCAATACCTACATAAGAGCAAATCTCAAAAATCTATACTATCCCACCAGTACACCTTATGAGTACCTTACTCCTAGAGTGAGCTTCAAAACAGAGCAAACACTATCCTACTTGACACAAGATATTCAAGATATCATTTGGGATAAATATACACAAAGACAAATGTCGATATTCCATTCTTTCCAAGATTATTTCCTCGACTTATATGAGGGAAAAGAAGTCAACCTCGGCATCAGAGTGGATGTCCAAACACTTCCAATCATCCACCTAGATGATAAGTGTTTGATTCAACCATGCCATAGATACGCAATATTGAGGGCCAATATAGACCTCAAAAACTTAAAGAACCTGGAAACCGAAGGCCATGAATTCCTTTCACTCCAAACCATTTTAGACTATGGTCTACTACATGAAGTATATGGCACATTGGATCAGATTCTTCAGTCTGATCTTGGAATTACAATCAAAGAAGTCTACAAGAAGATGACATATTTCAAGGGTAGATTCAAAATTACCCTCTACTCTAATCCTCCAAAATTCACAAGGCCAACAAGACCTGCAATACATGATGTCTTCATCACCAAAGGAAACTTTCGTTTTCCTCTTCTGAGGAAAGGATACTTATCTAAAGAAATGAAGGAGTTATTCCTCAACAAGACAAATCATGATAACTGGCGATGGTTCAGAGAAGCCATGGAGCTTGAAAACAGTATCTTCCTTGATCCAAGCTATCATATGATTTTTTAGAACAAAATCATGAAGATATTTGTGGAAGGACCTCCTGAGGCACCACATTGAATATCCGATGTCGGACGAATCATAAAATCGGATTATGGAGAAGACTCTCCAATCAGAAGGGATTATCACAAGCTAGTTCCCTGGTATGAAACCTACCAGCCAGATGAGATTGATGCGATATATTCAACACCAATGATCACAGACGAAGAAATTAGTGACTAAAGGAATCATTGCACAAAAGAAGAATATCCTGTCACCTCAAAAGTGACCCAATCACTATTTAAGAAGGAATATGCACTATTCTTGATGGAATAAACTTTATCAAGTTACTGCTACAGATGAGGTCGGCAATCAAGATACTATTGCAGAAAGAATCTGCACTATTCCAGATGGAATAAACTTTATCAAGTTACTGTTGTCATCACTATACAAGACTGAAGCGACATCCATGCTTATCACCAACCTGAAGGTAGCAAGCCTCTATAAAAGGAGGACAAGAGGAGCTCGAAGGGGCATCGCTTCCATCGCTTCCACGACTTCCACATCGCAACACACACCGCCCACACAGCGATCGCTACTCATCGCCTCCACTCCACTCCACTAAGTATAGCCTAGTTGTGTAGTAGTAAAAGTCCTATGTATCCTAAATAAGACTCGATCTTACGAGTCAAGTGTGAGAGTCAGTCAGTATGTAAGAGTCGTCTTGACTGACATAAATTAAATGTGAAAAATATATTCTAAACATTTACAAACATAGTTCCCTATCCATACATGCATTCTACCAACAATGATGTTCAAGTGGCTAAAATAACTTACAAATGGAGATGGTGCAAAAAGAAAGTGGACATCATTGTTCCTTTGGAATACTAAACAATGATCAATATATATTATCAAAAAAATATAACATCGAATTTAACCAATGACACAATACAAATGCTTGTCGCCCAGTCTATCTTCCGGATCGCGGATTGTCTGGACTACAACAGCGAGGAGGACACGCTGTCGATGCCGAGGTCGGTGAGCAGCGCGTCAATCTCGTCGACGTGGCACAGCTTCCGCTGGCGCGTGAGCTGCTTCAGTTAGTGGTGGTGGTGGGGCCGTGCGAGGAGGAGGAGATCACCGGCAGCGGCGGCATCACGCCCTCCGTAGCGCAGCTGCGTGCGCGAAATGGAGGCCCGCACGAGGGAAGGTCAGTGTGGAGGAGGAGGCGGCAGAGATCGTCAGGTAGTAGGGGGAGGGCGGCGTGGTCCTCGATGGCACCGTGACGTCGGAACCTAAAAGTGTACACGTGCAATGCAATCTATACTGCATCGCATCGAAGGAGACAACGACAGTGGCACACGGGAACGGCCAAAGCGTGGCGTGGGCGCGGCGGCCACGCGTGGCGTAAATTCGGGAGAAGGGGCGCTGGAGGGTATAGCAGTGGCAATGGTGGGTAATTACTATTAACTTTAAGTAAGAGCAATGGTGGGTAATTACTATCAACTTTAAGTGAATGGCATGGTGGGTAATTTTTAGGTGGCAGATCATCAAAGTAATATTAGCCATTAGATTGGTAAACCATCAAACTCATAATAGCTCTTAGATGTGTTCAATCAGGCGGATTTGAGAGATCTGGGGACGATTTATGGGGTGAAGTTAGAAAGGAAAAACTTCCCCTACTATATTATGTTGTATAGATAGAAAAATAATGATATAATGGTGTGATTTTTATGTTTCTACGATAAT
Source organism: Stipa capillata (assembly GCA_019208055.1). NCBI lineage: Eukaryota > Viridiplantae > Streptophyta > Magnoliopsida > Poales > Poaceae > Stipa > Stipa capillata. The sequence goes on along the minus strand of JAGXJF010004049.1, from coordinate 7,127 downwards.
TTGATTCTACCGATCTCTAGTTCCATTTAGGATTCGAGGGTTCAAACAATTCATCATTTGGATGTTTGGTAGAAAATTTGTGGATATTTTAATGTTGGAATGCGCTTGTACAGCTACATCAATGGATCAACTAATTGTGGTACGCTGCTGCTCTCTCGTACATCGTATTGTCCCGCGTGAGGTTGAAACACGCGTCTCTAGCGGGCCAGTGGAAGTATCTGCGGCGTGTGGGCTGGCTGGTAGCGCTGGATGCAGCATCGAGCATCGGTGGGCCTCGAATTCATGGCCGCATCCGACGTAATAGGTATATACCCTCCATTGTCCAGGGAAGAAAAATAACACCGACGGGGTCATCATTCTCTCCTCGAAAAATTGGAGGCTACCTACCTCTCGCTCTCCCAACCGTCCATGGCGTCGCCACCGGTCCGGCCGTGGGGGGAGCTCCAGCACGACCTCCTTGTGGTGATTATGTCCCGCGTGGGCGCCCCCGATCTACTCTCTGGTGGCGCGCCCCGTGCCTGCTCTGCGTGGTGGGCCGCGGCTCGCGACCCGCTCGCATGGCGCCGCGTTGATCTCCGCGACTGGTCAGCCCTGACCTCCGCCCGGCGCGCGGCGGGGGCCGGTGCCACCAGCGGGCGCATCCCCGTCCAGGCCGCTCTTGCCGGCGTCCTTGAGGTCGCCGCGACGCGGGCAGCTGGTCGGATGGAGGCTGTGCTCCTCCCTGAGTTTGCCGATGAAGAGCACCTCCTGTTCCTCGCTGAGAGGTGAAGCTTCTTTGTCCTTGTTTGTTTAATCTTGTTTTCTTTGTTTCTGTAATGTTGTTTCACTGTTCAGGTATTGATGCAGAAAAATGAAAAATGATTAGGTTATAGTACGGCATAACTTTGTATTCGCACCAAATCCTCCCAAATTCGCTTATTATTTTGTGTGAGCAACATATGATCGGTTGATCTATGTAAGGAATATTGTGATAAAATGGCACTTTTTGTAAATTTATACCGATTACATTGTTTTTGAGGTGCATTTGAGGATTTTAGGGATTAGGGATGTAGCTATGTAATATCTGTGGAAAGTGTCACTTTTGATTCACAGTATTATTTATTTGCAAGCACTACACCATAGGAATAGCATGATCGTCCAGATAACTTTGATTGTTCATGTGTAAATCGATATGGGATTCCTAATTATTGCCTGTTCATTTTGTTTTATTTTGGCAAAACTAACATCAAGTTCCTGTCCACATGATTAGTTTTCCATGTGAAATCTGGTCTTATAGTTCATGTGTAATTAACATCATTTTTAGATTGATTGTCTGGTTTGGATGGTGACGTGTCATGTCATTAAACTGAAATGGACTGAAATTGCTAGAAGAAATTTCTTTCTCTAATATTTTACACGGTTTTCACATAATTTAGTACAAATTTAGTATACTCTTCGTAATCATTTTATAACCCGTTTCCAAGAGAATGTGTTACTTTGCCACTTTTTTCTGTAGGTCGAAAGGGATCTGGGAAATCATGTTGAAAGTATTTGTTTCAAGTGCTATGTGTATGAAGTTAAGCTGGGATTATTGTTTCTCAACATGATGTGTTTACCATAAGACTGGTGAAATTGAAGAGTGAATTTACATGTTTGGAAGAACGAAACTAATTGTTCCCCAATGGGTATATAATGAACATTTTTTGTCGATAAAGTTTGTTTGATGAATCATAATGAAGTGCTGGTGAATGATAGATGTGAATTGCAAATTAAATTCTTGAACTTGCGATTTAAAATGCTGGGTCTTAAACCATCATAAGTTAAGAAAATTAGTCTACATGGAAGGTGATGTATGGGAATTTGACGGATGAGGTATGTCAGTCCATGTGGCAACTGGTGGATGTAATGGTGAAGCTAGCATGACACTATTTTGAGAAGTATATTCTTGTTAGATGTTTTAAGCTGGTGTCTTCCTGCTTAATTATTATGGGTATTAGAAATTCTCTTGTTTTCCCCTTTTTACTAGGTAATATGAGAGCCTTATAGGGCACGTGTGTTATATCCTTGTTGTACCAGTACTCTAGTGATGCGTCTGGCCCTCTGCTTTAAACTTGATTTTGTAAAAATCCTTGTTGGCGGCCACACTGCCACCACATGCTTCAGATTGTATCTGCATTAAAACAGATATATTCACAGTGCACAACCTTCCTTATAGCCAGCCCTTGCCACCCAAATGTTTGCACTCCCTTGCTGCCCAGCCCTCGTCGGAGCCCTGTTGTATGCCATTCTGCCTCCATGCCTGCTGCTGAAATTGCAATTGCTTCCTACCCCCTATATATTTCATCTTGCTTTCTTCCATTCTCTCCATCTCCTAGCCCTCCTTAATACATACGTGAATCATTTAGCTGCATACTCACATCCATGCTGTACTCACTACTCACCAGCTCAGACGTGCTGTTTCACATGTCTATCCATGCCAGCCCTGTTTTGCTTCCTCAACACCTCTTACTTGTTTCCACCTACCAGTTGCCTGCTGATCCGTCACTTTTGAATCCTCACAGCTTGCTTCTTTGTCACGCAAAGTAATCTGCAAACTTATCATGGTTGATGGCAATCCAACCGTGCTAGGCAATCGTCCTATCTTGCATATCTAATGTTAGTCCAGTGCATTTTACACGTAAACAAAAAAGAAAGTAAGAAGAGAAGCAGAGAGGTTCAAAGAAATAGTTTTCATGAATTTAATTTCCTATGAGACCTGAAGAATCAACGACTTCGTCAGTTATTTGATCATATGACATGTAACGGGTGACTTAGTTGGGCAAATCACAAAAGAACGGTAGTGTTCTCAGATTTATTATGGTAAATTTCTTTTATTTATGGCAGTTTGCTTTTTCATCTAAGTATTGTGTTTTCCTTCATCATTTATCGTTAGTTGTTGCCATTGCCCTAGAGTTTTCTATAAATTGAATGGAAAATTCAACTTAATTATTCTTGTAATTAGTAAATTAGTGCAAAGAAAAATGTAAAACATAAGATATATGTACTTCTGGGGTGGAAGTCGTCTTCTAAATTATGTGTAGATTGATACCCAAAACAAAGGTGGCGGAGTAAAAATCAATGGTTTATAGATATCTCAATATCTGTAATCTATCCTCTGTTTTTTTTTATCAAATAACATTCTTGATTTATCACCAGTTTCATGACCACTACATTCAAGTGACATCCTTAGTCTCTGAGCATGCTTTTCCCCATAGAAACCGTTAAATTGTGAATCTATTCCTTTCTAGAGTATTTCTTATCTAACACTAGTTGGCTGGAATACTATGTTTGTCTTGTCATCAACAGAAACTTGCTATCATTTGCACATGTGATCTATCTTTTGTTTGAAGCTATGAAATTTTTCGTGGCTATGTAGTTCATTTAGATATTAGTCAGGATTTTATCCAATTCAGTTAATAATTTAGTGTTTGAAAAAAATGCTCTTGATGCCATTTTCTGACAATCTGCTCCCGGTTCATAAATGCACTTCCAAAATTGTTGTTAGAGCATTGTCATATGTGTGAATGGTATTTTAATGAAACTTTGGAAGGCCGCAAATTTGCAAGACTGATTCAACATTCTTTTGTAAACTCAATTACATGTGTTTTGACAGCCTGCATTGTATATGGTATTTCGAAATAGATATCTATCACATTATAGGCAAATGTGGTATTTATTTGACATGGAATTTTTTCCCGAATTGGTTAACAGTTCTCCAATTTTCATGGACTTATGACTACGGCCAGTCGAAAATTAGATTACAACTAAATGTATGTCTGGACGTTTTCTACAGGAGTCTGAACCTGCACTATTTCAGCCTTCCTACCACATGTATGACATATGAGCAGTTCTGTAAGGCGATAGGCAAACTGCAGTCACTTAAAGGCATGGCGGTGGATGAGAGTCTTATTAATTATGACGTCCTCCTCCATGTGAATCAATGCTGCCCAGACTTTCTGGAACTGAAGGTGTTTGCTCTTTATGTGGATGAAGATATGGCCTCTATCATTTGCGATTCTCTTCCGCGCCTGAAGAAGCTTGAGATACCAAACTCCGATATGTCCTGTGCTGCAATAGTAAAATTTCTTGATTCCCTTGAGGAGCTTGAGTATCTGGACATATCTGGTTATGAGACCTCGGTAATCTCAAGTATTGTGCTTAATAAAGCTTCACGGCTTAAGTTCTTTATTTGGAACTCAAAATTTGAGCTCGGAGAATTCCTGGACTGCTCAAATTGTGGAGAACACTGCATTAACCCTCGAGAGCCCTGTAAGTGCATGATGGAGCACAAAGTCATGGACTGGCTGGCTGGACCATCGCAAACTTCCTGATACCATGGCATGTTGTTAAGTTATGATCACTTCCTGCTTTCAAATTTCAGGTCTGTTGAAATTGGTGTTTGTGTTGTTTGTACAATATAATGAAGTGTACATTTGGCGCACGATCGCTTTGTTCTTGAGTTTAAGATGATCCCCAATAACAAATTCTCCTGCTTAATTATTGACATACTTGGTACAACAAGAACAAAGCATGTTACTCCACACAAGTCTTTAGCTTTGTTATGTAGCTAATTTGAAGTTGCAGGTTAAAGACTGACTTCCATTTCCTTTTTCCTGGGACGGCGTTTATCTGTTGTCTACTATCTGCATGACTGCAGATTTTTGTGAGTAAGCTTGTCACTCTGGGACTGGACCGCTGCACGGTAGGAGCAACGAGTGGAAACATAGTATTGCTTGCTTTCAGCAATTTTTCTTTTACATATACGTTGCTATAATCTGATCCGAGTGTTTCCCTAAAGAACTTAGAGCATCTCCAACCCACCTTGCAAATTTGACTGCCCAATTCCTCGTCTGGGAAGTCATCCCAAAATATTTCCTCCCTAAATATCTTTCTGCTACAACCCACCTCTCAAATCTCACTCCCTATATTCCACCTCATCTATATTAAACTAATATCCTGTAACTACCATATTATTTGTAAATGTTATATTTGTAACGCGTATATTTATAATGGCTATATTTGTAACGGGTAAAATTCAAACGGGTACATTTGTAACGGGTAAATTGCACGAATTAATCTACACGATTTTCTCGAATACATTATGCATAATTCACAATTTTCAATCGATTAATTCTTCCTATAGAAAAAGAATAGAATTTCTAGCTTTGGGTTTTATTTCTGCTATTAAAGAAAAGAAAATAATTTCTCGGGCTGGCCTGCAGCCCGTATTTGGCCCACCCGGGCCTTTTCTTCTTTTTATTTTTTCACTTTTCTTTCTCTACGCCGACACCCGCTCGGTCTTTGTCTCACTTTGCCTCTTTCTCTTCCTTATGCATATGCCGCCGCCGCTTCACTCCCCTACATCGCCGCCATTCCCGATGCTGGGCGAGAGTGCCTCCGCGCGTTCCTCCTCTTTGCTCTCGTGAGCCCGTTCGGCTTCCTCCTACCTCCCTCTCTCACCGCTCGCCGCATCGGCTCCGTTGCGAGCCAAGAGCCCGAGATATTGCCGCCTCCCTTGGCTTGGGCCTCACCGGCGCGGATCGAGCCTGCTCGGCCCCCACTTCGACGCGTCCTCGCCATGATCCCCGGCTATCTAGGCCGCCCTCCCGCTCGGGACTTCGCCGCCAGGTCCGCTTCTTCCATCGCCCGCTGGCTTCTTCCGGCCCCGGGATTCGACGAAGGGAGAGGAGATGCCAACGACGAACAGCAGAACCCAGTGCTGGGAGGGAGGCGGCCGCCGTCGAGGAAGGGAACGATCCGAGCGCGGGCGAAAACGCGAGGGGACGACGTGCGGCAACGGCAGTTGGGGATTTGGGAAGTGAAGTTCAGTCCCCAGCTGTGGGGAGTCGGAGGGGTGGATAGGGACTGAGACAGAGTAGGGAGTTGGAAGGGAGGTGGGTTGGAGACGTGTTTTGGAGAAGAATACCCTAAATTAGGGATGGGGAGTTGGAAGGGAGGTAGGTTGGAGATGCTCTTATGTGTCATACTATATATGCATGCTGTCTCAGGGAATGTAGTTAACTGGAAGCTGGTTTGGATGATGCTAGCGTTCACATCTTGGAAAGGAAAAAAAAATACAACGGAACTGCTCTACAACACTACGCTAATGTTTTTTGAAGTTTCAGCCGAATTTCTCACCATACGATTTACTCTTAGATTTGTGCGGCTGTCTGAACGTTCCTCACCGGCTGGTCGATAATGGACGGCGCGGTCCATGCGGGCCGTAGAGGTGGTGGACCCAGCATTCGTGATGCACTAAAGATTGAGAAGATGTTAGGGATTATGTATATGTCATAGTTGTCATAAATTTAAAGAATTTTTTTTACTAGATCTACCTTTTGATAGGAATTCTATGTCATTGGGATGAAGAAAAGCAATCCACAATAATTGGGTGGCCTGATTTCTTTGAACTCAAAGGCCTCTACAGGAAAAAACTCATGTGTATGAAATTCTACAAAATTTATTTTCAAATACTTCATTCAAAAGGGGCCTACACAAGCCACCAAATTCACATTCAGATGGTATTCCCAACTTGTTGGAACGTGGGAATCTAAAGACGTCGAAATAGAAAAAAATGCTGGATTGAAATAGTATGGGCATGTAAAATCCAACGTGAATCAAAATCACATGAAGCTGACGAGACCTTGAAAGCAGCTTTTTTAAGTGTCAGCAGCTTTTTTAAGTGTCAGTAACGGGATGTTCTGTCAATCGGGGAAGAATTTTGGTAACAAGACCTGGAGATATCAGAAGTGAGAATGCTGACATGAGTAACGACAAATCCTGTGAAAAACACGATAGCCTGCCAGTGGAAGGCTTTCTACGTTCAGTCAATCTACGCAGAGTGAATCGGTCCCTAAGGAACCCCCGAAAGGGTTGCCGTCTGATGGGTACACGAAAGTGATGAAGTTGCTTTGACTACTGAACCATGCGTGGATCGTCGGAGCAAATTGGATGATCGGGCCGAGGGCTGCCCCCTCTTTCCCTCGCTCTCCTTTCCTTAATATTCACCGTCGAGTCATCAAAGCCGTCAACTAATTCAGAGGGGCTCTAAAAGGATCTCAGGACTCGACTAGAGGGGGGGATGAATAGGAAGCTAGCTAGAACATTAC